>RJWH01001953.1:0-287927 GCA_004363575.1 Solenodon paradoxus | reverse complement strand
GGGAGATTTATGTCAAGTTTGTTTAATTTATTGGTTAGTCTTTAAAGTAGGTCTTTGGGGGTTTTATTGTTTCAGGTTTTTGGGGGGATCACCAGACTATCGTTAAATATGTACCGTGAAGAGACTAATGATATGTATAAAGGCGCTTTACCAAAGTCCACGAAGTAAACACTACTCAAGCATAGACTGCAAACCAAAATGTAACTGTGTTATGACATTAATAGCAAATAGCAAGTTGGTGCTAAAGTTACACCAATGGAATTAGATGAGTGCTATGTACTTGATATAAGAATAAAACTAGTTTTCAGTAAAAAAGAATGAGAAAGGACATTCATGAAATGTGAAAAAATCAGTAACAATTTAAAATGTAAAATATTTAAACAGATTAAAAATATGTGTAGATTCATGGCACTAATGTGCAAAGAACTGATTTTATTCTGTGGTTTGTACCTAAGCACCTGTCTTCCAAGTTGCTGAGACTAGAGGATTTTTATCTTTTGGTGATCAAACTCACCGGAAGTGTAACACTAAAATATAAAGCCACATCTCATACGACTATTTTAGGAGATGATCACATCAGTTTACAGAGCTGCTTTCTTATTTCATCAAAGGAAAAAAATAAAGCAAACTGACAAGTAGCTTAAATAAATACATGAAGTAAAGGCGGAAGAAGGTGGCTGATTGACTGATTCATTAATAGAGAAATAAACTAAACTGTCACCAAGTTAGTTCTCTTCTCTTTTGTGGCAAAATTGTTTAATGGTCAACCAATTAGATGGCAAAAAGGTTTTCAGTGAAACCAGCAGACACAAAAATAACTGAGTCCGTGTGACACAGATAATTGAAGAAGTAAATAAATGGTGAGAAGGGACAGCTTCCGCCTACAAAAAAAAGCCCCAATGAGAAGGAAATGGAAGAATCACCAGTAAAACAGCACAGTAATAACCACAGAAGGTAAGATCCATGGGTAGATACTAATATGGTAGAAAACGTTACCCAGACCCCAATGCAAAAGTTAGTCTGCCAGGAATTTTCCACAGTATTACGGAGACTGCAGCTACGTCCTGTTATTGTGACCAAGGACAAGCAAGCACAGCTCCCTTACTCTGCAGCTGTATATAACTGAAAACAGTTGCCAGTAGAAACCACACATAGCCAAGGAGGTGAATCTTTACCTCAGAGTATAAAAGGAGCTTTCCTAGATGCCCCCATTGCTCAGTTTTGGATAACAATACCCCTGAGGCAGCACCAGTGCTTGCAATAAAGTGCCATTTTCTTTACCTTTGAGTGTCCAGCTGTCAGTCTTCTCGCTGTCTACAGACTCTGCCATAATTAAAATTAAAAGTTTGAGAACAAACAGGATATGTGCATGATCCCCAAGGATTTGCCTGAGGGTATTTACTCACTACAAAGGGAAAAAAACAGAAATGTCATGGGTGAGACCTGGCAGACATTACGTTAACCGAGTGATTGATTAAGAGGAGTAAGTATCACCAACGATCAGACAGATGCACATCTGGTACCTTCTGAAATGATGCACAGAGGACACATTTCTGTGGATTCCTCCCAGAAATGCAGAACCATAATCTAATCACGAGGAAATACCAGACAAACCCAAACTGAGGGACATTCTATAAAACAAGTGACCAGTAATCCTCAGAAATGTGAGTCATGAAATACAAGGAAAAAGTGAGGAGGAGTCATGTTGCTATGGAAGAAGTTAACTGAGCACACATGGTGAAGGGTATACAGGACTCTCCGTAACATTTCTGCACCTTTTATGTAAGTCTAAAGCGATTGCAAAATAAAATGCTTTCACAATGAAAAATAAAAAACTTTGTATTAAAGGTGCCTATTGTTTGGAATCAATTATACTAAGAGGTAGGTGATGTAATGTGACCTCACAGAATAGTGCCTGTCAGGAAAACGGCCTCCCCTCTTTGCCCAAAGCAGCAGTTGCAGCTGATGTGGGGACAGCATAGCTTAAAATCTACAGGGCAGTATATAGATGTAGGAGTAGAAAACTAACTGGCAAAACCTGAGTTTTCTATGAGTACCCCCAAAACTAGGGCCCCACCATACCAACTTGAGTTTAGGACACACCCATGAAGGAAGAAACACCCCCTCATCTATATTCAAGAATCCATCTTGATTGAGGGAGAGGCAGGCAGCACAGTTCATACGTACACACACACGTGTGCGCTCCCTTGATGTAACTTTCCCAGCCTGCAGGGAGCTTCAACTCGTTGTTTCTGCTTTTAATAAACTTGCTGTGTGTTCCTGACCCAATGGCTCTCTCCACGAATTCTTTCTGGACAGACCCAGAGTCTGATCACTGTCTAGCTCACCCTCACTGGCATCAGCGGCCACCTGGGAAAGGTGGGGGAGGAGACTCAAGCTGTGACAGTGGGTGCCCGCCCATGGAATCTGGGCTGGAGGTGCAGGAGTTAGCTGAGAAACGGGTGAGAATATCTGCAAGGGTCTTTGCTTAATTATGACAAAAAGAACTCTACCAAAGTAAAAAGAAGGACAATAATCTAGAATTTCACAAACACGGCCTTGCCTTCTTGTGTCCAGCAATTTATATTACTTCTATTGTTTGAAACTATTACCCTTGCATTATTTCTGTACTTTAAGATGGCATGGAGGGTGTGAAAAGCACACAGACAGAGGTGCAATTTCAACATCCTGAAATGCGCATAGCAGTGTAAATAAAAGAAATAATAAAACTACTGAAAAATTTTTAAAGGTGGCATGGATTAAAGACTGGATGAAAATGTTAGCTAAATAACTTTTAAATCTACTTGGTAACTTGTGTTAATTAGTTTGCTTTAACAGTGAGGACAACCCCGCCATGACCTCTTCCTCCCTCATCAACCTGTGGACGAAGGCCATCTTTGTCTTGTTGCCACTGTCTATGTGTCCTCCTCATGGAGAATGTACAGTGTGCTGACTGGCCACCAGCTAGAGACACGGCTGAGCCAGCCTCCAGAGAAAGGAAGCAGAAGCACAGGCAAATGTTAATCATGGACTCTCAGTGGTGGGCACATAGGTGTTCACTGGGAAAGTCAACTGTGCCTTATAGTTATTTTTTTTCCAAAATAAATTATTGTAAAGGCAAAAGTAACATTCCAAATGGGGATCGTGGACATTCAAAATGTAAACTCAGATTCACAGCCTCAGTGGGAGAAAACAGACAAGGTGCTCAGGAGGCTCCTTTTGCAGGAAACACGCCCACGCCTGTGCCTTCTCCCCACCAGGTGCTGCAGGCAGCAGGGCTTCCTGAGGGAACAGCAAGCAGTGGGACTTCCCTGTGATGGCAGAGGCCTGGGACCTGCAGCAGACAGTCTCCACATAAATATGTTCAGCTCTCTGGGTCCAGATCAAATCAGAAAATGGGCAGCAGCCTGTTTTTATTAGTTCCAAATGAATTCGGCAATGAGGCCCAAGCAAACTGGCCCAAGCAGGCCTAAGTCACTCACATGTTTCAAGTGGCCCTGCCAAGGTCGCGGTGGATTCTTCTTCTGCCAAGTAATAAAGGGCAGTGGTTACAAGTCTGTTCTTTGGGTCAGGTATCTTGGATTTACATTCTGGCTCTGTGAATTAGCTCAGGGACTTTGGACAACTTCCTTTATTTCTCTAAGCTTTAGGAGCCTCATCTGAAAAGTGAGTAGCTGCCTCCTAGGGCTGTTGTGAAGAATAAATTAGATCAGTCATTCTGAATCAGGGTGACATTTGAATCAGGGACATCTGGCAATGTCTGGAGATATTTGCTGGGGAGGTGGAATAGGAAGCAGGAGGCTGTTAAACTTTCTACAAGTACAGTATAGGGCCTACATCAAAGAAGTTATTCCGCTGGAAATGTCAGAGCACAAGCGTGAGAAACCCTGGTTTAGAAACTGCAGGTAACAGCCGCGCATCATCACCACCACCATCAGCAGCAGCAGCGTTATTAGAATTCTCAATACTGTGCCCAGAAGAGGGCAGGTAGGGGCATCAGTGAACACTGCTGTGCTGAACTGAAACCACAGGTCATTTCTGGGGTGAGGGCTGCCCTCTTAGAAAACGTACCTTCAAGCCCCTAGGCTCACCCGAGAGAACTGAAGCATCTTGAGGCAGGGAGCTAGGATATGGGAAGGTAGGGATATGGGATGAGTGGGAAAAGGGGTGCCCTGGAGAAAGGGTGTGAGCCCATGATGATTCCAGCCCACATCCTGATTTAACACTGAATGTGCGAAATCTGTTCTGAACATCTTACATGTATCCGTTTATTTTACTCCCTTAACCACCCAGAGGTCAGTGCATAACAGAGCCATAAATCACAACCACTGAACTGCTGCTCCCCCAGCAGGAGCGGGTGGTGACATCGCAGAATTCACCCTTTGCCTGTGGCAGGTCATGCAGTTTGCTTGACTGCTACACAAAGCACCTTAGAAGGTGTCTGTTCAAGCAGCCCAGAGCAAAGGTGGACAGCTTCTGGGTCTTCCATTCTTACTGTGGGAAATGCCCAGAGGGGTCATTTCTGGGCAGGGCCTGGCGAGCATATGGTGTATCTACTGGGAAGAGAAACCAGTATGAGGGGCAGGGCCAAGTGGCCTTCCCAGGAGGGTCAGGGAGGCCTGTCGGTAATTAGGAATCAACTCAGCCCATGTCTAAAAGAGCCAGAAGCCAACCACTCGAGACTCACCATTGTGAGGACTCTGTCAACCTAGTCACTTTGCCTCACTACCATCAGCATAAACTCCCTCACACACAAACAGGCCTTAGAGAAGTCAGAGTGGGTAAAAGTTGGGGTGTCCACTTGTAGACAGTCATGGAGAAAGAGCAGACCAGGGGACATGGTTGACAGGGGTGATGAAGAAAAAGTGAGAGAATGAATCCAGGGTTCATGACTTGGGAAATGAGAGGAGGTCAGGGAAGGGCTGAGGCTGAGAAGTGGGTGCCTACTGGGGCAAGCATGCACCCCATAAGCACAGCTCAACTTTGCACTGTAAGGACAAATGGAGTGAGACCTGGGGTCTCAAAGACTAGGACAATAGGGTAATATAATAAGAACCACTAATTACTTAGTGTCTACTATTTGTCAACCTTGGTGCCAAGTACTTTATAGAATTATTGTATTTTATTTTTTAAAGGACAGGAGCAGGCAGGCAGGTAGGAAGACAGAGGAGGAAGCAGGGTGTTTCAGAAGTTTTCATAAATAAACATACTATATGATCCAGAAATTACACTCATTAGTGTTCTTCCCAATGAATTAAAATGTAAATCTACATGAATATTGGCAACTAATGTTCATAACAGCTTTATTCATTATTGCCAAAGTGTGGAAGTAACCAAGATGTCCTTAAATCGGTGAATGGATAAGCAAACTGTGGCATATCTGTATAATGGAATATCAATTAGTAATAAAAAAAATGAGTTATCAAACCATGAAAAGACATGAAGGAAACTTAAACAGACATTGCTTAGTGAAAGAAACCAATCTGAACATCTATACTGTATGATTCCAACTATATAACATTCTGAAAAAGGCAACACTAAGGAAATAGTAAAAAGATCAGAGATTTGGGGAGCAGGGAAGGATGAATAGTAGGTAGAGAGAGCACAGGTGATTTTTTGGGAACTGAAACTATTATTTGGTATCATCCTCTGATGATACCTATGCATCTACATATTTGAGGAAATCCATAGAATGCATGACACCAAGAGCAATCCCTAAAGAAATTTATGAACTTTAGTTAATAATAATATATCAAATAGGTTCACCAATTATAACAAATGTATCACATCAATGCAAGATGTTAATAATGGGGCACACCTGGTGGAGTAGTGGATAAGTCAGCTGCCTCTGGCCAAGCAGAGTCCACAGACATCCCAAGGACCCAGGGTTATGTCCCTGGCATGGGAGAGCAACCAAATTGAACAACTAAATAAAAATTTAAAAACGATTTCATCTCTCTTCCTGCCTGACTCTCTCTGTCTCCTTTATTCCTGCCTGTACCTTTCCTTTAAAAAAAAATGTTAATAATGGAAAATTGAGGGAGGTAAGGGTATGTGGGAAGTCTCTGTACTTTTCAGTTGAAAATTCTGCAAACGTAAACCATCTTTTTTTAAAAAATGGTTTAACTCTACCAATGCAATGGAAATCTTTTTAATTGTTCTACTACAGAGAAAAGAAACCATACCCATCTTCAGCCATGGGAACCTTATACTATTAATATTACATTTCTTTAATGCGTCACCACCCATCAAAATGGTTTGTAATTAAGGATTTGATCTCATAATTCCCATTTGTAAATAGGAACAAGCATATCTTTATTCCACAAATGTCCACGTGGGCCTCACTGGGGACAGCACCCCACACAGAAGACAGAAAGGTCGACAAATACTAGCTCCTCATTCTTTGTCTTCATTGCATGTATCACAATTTGAATCTGTGCATTTTTTCTTTGTTTACTTGTCAATCTCTGTAAGGTCCATGGGGGAGAGGGGCCACCTCGGTTCTGTTTGTTCTGAATACCCAGTGCCTATTACAAGTGAGTCCTGAATGAATCTGACAATGGCTCTAATATATGCAGGGATTATACAAAGAACAGCGGGATGAGGGGAGGTGCAGTCAGGATTTCTCTCTGCAGCAACCCCAGAGGGCTTCAAAGAGAAGAGTCTGGTGGATGGTTGAAGGAAAAAAGCGGGACTTGGCAGTCAGAGGGCAGACATTCCTGGAAGAGAATCAGCCTGATAGAATTGCCAGAAAGAAAGTGGCCTTTCCAATGGTTAGCACTGGGAACTCAAAGAACTGCTAGGTAAGGTCACAGGTAGCAGGACACACTGCTCCCGACACCAACTTTGAGCAGGGGAGGCCTGCCTGGGCACACCGTGATTCTCAGACTTTCTCCCAAGGAAAGACAGAGAAGCGTGGACAGGTTGTACCATCAGCACCCCACATACACATGTCCCCCCGACCCAGGGCCAGCCATGTGGCCAGAAACAGCCAGCCCCACGGTGAAGTGTCTGAGGTCAGATTTTCCCATTCTACTTCCATTCACTTCACAATTAAAACAATGCTTCTCCCCAACCTAAGTGATACCCTCCCCCAAATGTCTTCCAGTAAAAGTGATGTTCGGGGTTTCATAAACTCCAGTTTTATGTAGTAACAGCAGCAGCAGCAGCTAACACTTAAACAGCACCTGGCCGGTGTCATAAGTCATGTCATCCCCACTGCCACGCTGTTGGGTGCCTTTGGGATCACCACAATTTAGAGATGCACCCCAGCGCCCTGCAGGGCACAGCCCCACACCTAGACAGAGGAGCTAGGACAGATCCCATTCTTCCAAGTTTCATATAATGTCTGCAGCTTGGCCTGAGCAGACACCACCAGCGGCGTGCAGCTCAGTTAACCAGGTAATCTGGGCCTAGTTAAATTCCCTGCGCTCCTTTCCTCCCCAGTACAGTAAAGGTAACCCCCTCCTCAAGAGGTCTGGTCCAGGGTGAGCTCTGATAACAGGGTAAAACTTTCAAACAGAGTAGATCCTCAGAGGAAAAAAACAAACAAAAAAACACCATTTTTTAAATCAAGCTGGTATCTGAACTCCTGGTGAACTGCTTCGCACTACAAGGAAGAAATGGGAGAGTGAAACAAAAAAAATCTGTGAGCCGGGTGACCACAGGCCCTGCTGATGAATGAAATCTCAGCCAGGGCCTGCCAGTCCAGCTGCCTGGGCCAAGCTCTAGGCAGGAAACTGCACTCTTCCTTCTCCTGTAGGAACTCAATGCTCCAGCCCAGAGAGACGCTTCCTTTAGGTGACCGCACCCGCTTCCCCCAGAACATTCCGCACTCAGCCAGGAGACATTAGAAACTGCTGGGGAGGTGCACCCTTCCAAGGAGGCCCTTCCAGGCCTCCTTGCACAGCCTCTGACAAGTACCCTTGCCCAGCTCCCACTGCCTCCACACAGACAGACCAATGCTTGACTCCTGAACCCAGGCCAGCCTCTCCAACGTCTCTGGGCCGAGGGCCAGGACCAGTGGGAGATGGGTTGTGTGGCTGGGCTGCTGGTCCTCAGCCACAGCCCTAGTTTGACCTCCTATACTCTCGTTACTTAGGCCCTGGAAGGCTCATTGTATTTCCAGTCCTAGTACCTACCAGGAATACATGAGTCTCTTCCAGGACAGTCATAGTCCAGTCTCTTCCTCAAGCACCTTCATAGCTCCCACTACCCTCTGAATTAAATTCAGAGTCTGAACCCTGGGATTCATGGTCCTCCACCCTTTAGTCCCTATAGGACTCAAAGGCCACAACTGAAATGAATTTCACAACACTTGCACATACTTTCTGCATCATTAAGTACAGATTCCCTCACTCCCTCTTCCTAGCTGGACTCTATCCCCCAGCTGAGCCCTGTAAGAGCCCTTTCTTTCCTGCCCCTGAAAACCTCTATAATGCCATCCCCAGACCTTAGGAATTTATAAACTATCTCTCATCCCCACAGAGCCCTGGTACGATATTTTCCTTAATTTTCTTTTTAATCAATTCACTTTTACTTAAAAAAAAATTACTGTCAAAGGAAACTATCTCTACCATAACTAGAAAAGAGTACCATTAGACAGAAATAGAAGCAACTGAAAATAGAAAAATTAATTCTAACACACAGACATAACCATTAAAACATTTTAAATGTGCATCTGTCTGATATACTTCATATTACCAGATAATAGACTTAAAATACTCTCACCCTCAGCAAACACTGCTTGGCGCTTTACATTTGCTTCCTTGTGACCCTTGGTCTTTCTAGCCCTGCCATACTGTTTTCTGGAAGCCAGTCCTAGTCTTGTCCTGCTTGTCCCAAATTTGAGCACTTGAGGGGCTCAGACCCTGTAACCCCTCACCCAGGGCCTATAACCAGCATGACGCACAATAAAAATATTTATCAAACAGAACCTCCCCATCTGCTCAGTCCTGGTAACATGGCCCATTCTGTGCTTGGCCAAGGCCCATCTGCTGCTCAACTTTATACCAAAACACACAGCCTCCTGCTCACCACCAGTAAGTCAATCCCTGTCCACTGGGGCATTTCGCGAGTAGTACAAAGTGTAGCCCCATCAAAGGAGAGCTCAGGGTCCCCAGTTCTTTGACCCCTCCATTCTCTTCCGCAGAAGCTGCAGGGCCTGGGCCAACCCAGAAAAGCCAGTCTCCAGTAAACCATTAACTCAGCACAGCACACACCCTTTCCAGGAGTTAGCAAAGTTCTGGGAAAAACCTTGTGTGGACTAGGCCTCCAGCTCCAGTAAGTACAAAAGTCATCTTTCTATCCCTTTCCAGCCAGAGTCCCCAAAACACCTACCAGGAACAGGAGGGGGCTTCACCTGGGCCTGGCCCTGCTGGGGCCCCAGACAAGAGGAGGAGGTCCCGCCCACCCTTCGTTGTCAGGGGCGACCCTGATGAAGATCTGAATCACTCAGGCCTAAGTCAATAAGTGGCAGCCAATGGGAAGGCCCAGCTGGAGCTAAACCAAGGCCTGGATTCTCCTGGATGGACGGAATCCTGTCTGAAGCCAACCCTCAGCCAGTTTGCTGGGGACCACGTCCCCTGACAATGCTGCCTTCTAAAACTAAACAGACACAAGACACTTCTTACCAAAGGGAGGTCTCGTTTGGGAACACGTGTGTGTGTGTGTGTGTGTTTTACCCTGGGTAGTTTTGGAACATTTTATGGAAAGGTATTCTAGGCAGCATCAAACACAGGATGTCAACATCACATAACTTCCTTTTGAAGCCTCAGCTGCTGGAGCTGGGACACCTCACTGGGTGTAGCCCCCCTGGAAGACGGTACACTGTGGGAGGGATAATTCAACCAATGCCATAAATGGAACAGCCTCCCAGATGCAGCTTGAGGAGGACAAAGGTAAGAAAGTGAGCCCCTGTGTGGCTGCAGAGGCCGCCTACAGTGCAAAGCAAGATAATGAGGTCCTCCTTGCTAACCTTTTCATAGTACGAATCAGCTAGTAACAGAAAACGTGTGGTAAGAAAAGCAACATATGCAGCAACCTATTCCCCATGGGGAACAAAAGCAGGTGCACTGAGAGGAATGGATGCACAGGAAAAGTTTCTCAAACTGTATTCCAAGGAACCCTCAATGAAAGGTTTTTTCTGGGCTCCGCGAGGAAAGAAAGTCAATCAAACAAAAAGTCGAATAACCAGGGCTTTATTGGGGTTTGCGCACCCGGGCGAGGTTCTCCGGTCCGCAGAACGAGGGCCGGGGAAGTCGCACCTGAACAAAGGGAAGGGCGCTCTTCAAGCAAAAAAATTTTGTGGGCTTCCTACGTCGTGACTGGGGATTGGTCCTGTGATTCCAGGTGTGGGCTTCAGTCCCTCAGTCTGACATCAGCCACCTTTTTGCCGGGTATGGCTGCCGCTTTGTCCCTCTGGGTCAGCCTAACATTCCAACCTCTTTGATAGGATAAGGGGTGCCGTGATCAATCTGGCTGCTTCCCGCTGACAGGGGGCGCGTAGAGGGGAGGGATCGGAGGTTGGTGTCGTCTACTTCCACAGCAGCCAAACTGGTTGGACAACCAGCCTGGGTCCACCTCACCTGCCTTAAGCCGGCTCTGGCCCTGGACAGGTGGACAGCTCAACTCATAGGGGACACTCAAATCCGTTTCATCCGCACACCAGACTCCCCAAATGAAGCTGCTTCCGATCCTCTCCCTTCTGCTTCTCTCTCTCCTAAATCTGTCAGGGACCCTCCCTAAACTGAAAAAGAAATATGTTTGGATGTTTTCTGTCCGTGAAACTTACAGAGAGGGCAATAATACTGTTACTCATATGGTAGTTATCGCTGATTGCCCCTTCTCAGGATGTTCCAAACCCATTATGCTGAACACTTCCACCAGTAATTTCAAAAGTCTCACCCAATCCTGGGAAACATGGCATGCCATGTGCCTTCTCCATAAACAACCTAAAGAATACTGTAACTGGTGGCCTGACAAATATGGGGGATGCCCTTACTACAAGTGCAAATATATGGAATGGGTAAAGGACCAGTTATGGCAGTATCTGTACTGGACCCCTGGGACCAGGTCTGAGAAAAGGGGGTTAAAGGAAAGCTTTATGAGGCAATCTGGCATGCAAGCCCCTCAGAGGACATATTCATCTACCGAACTTACTCCCCCATGACCCCCAGGCTGTCGGATTTCACAGACCTGGCTAACAACATACTCACCCAGGAGGAATTCTTAGACAGCAATATAGCCCTAAAAACGTCCAAAAACCCTTTCTCCTGGCTTAACCTCATCCGCCAGGGCATTCAGCTTCTCAACATTTCGGATATAGGAAATATAACTGACTGCTTCTTATGTGCCTTTCTCGACTGCTCCCCAGTTGCAGCAGTCCCTATACCCACCCCTCTTATTGTCTCAAAATCCCCAGTATCCTTTACCATGAAAGAAGTGTCACTCTTCCAGGACTTGATGGGCGACCATGAGGTATGTTACACTGCTATAAGTTCCTCCTCCTGCAACCTAAATGTGCAACTCTCAGGAACCACCACCAGTCCTCCAGGTACATTTTTTTGGTGTAACGGGACGTTGTTACGGACCATCAATTCCTCCTCCACCTTTCGATGCTATCCAACTGTGCTAACCCCACAGCTTATGCATTATGGTGAAGGAGAACTTGGGGCCAAGTTGGCCAGGCAGAGGGAGAAACGGGCTGTCTTCTTGCCTGTACTCGTGGGCCTAACCTTCGCCACCACTTTGATAGCTGCTGGAATAAGCGGTGCAGGCCTAACACACAGCCTACAAACCACCTGCCAACTGTGGGCTGAGCTAGAGCAAGCCCTTGATGCCTCTGCCACCTCCCTAGCCTCTTTGCAAAGACAAATAACCTCAGTAGCCCAGATCACCCTCCAAAACCGCAGGGCCCTTGACCTCCTAACTGCAGAAAAAGGGGGAACATGCCTCTTCTTGCAGGAACAGTGCTGCTTCTATGTAAACGAAAGCGGCCTGATAGAGGAAAACGTTGACACTCTCCAAAATCTTAAAGACAAGTTGATAAAGGGCTACACCCCTCTAGAAATGGAGACCCCATGGTGGCGCTCCCTGATTTTTACCACTTTGGCCCTGATCGTTGGGCCAATTTTGATAATCTGTGTATTACTAATGCTTGGCCCATGCTTTCTGAGATTCCTCCAGGACAGGATCCGCGAAGCCTCCCGGGTTACCTTCAACCAGATGCTGCTCCAGACCAGAGCCTACTCTCCTGTCCAGACTGGGCCAGACAACACCAACCTCTGATCCCTCCCCTCTATGCGCCCCCTGTCAGCGGGAAGCAGCCAGATTGATCACGGCACCCCTTATCCTATCAAAGAGGTTGGAATGTTAGGCTGACCCAGAGGGACAAAGCGGCAGCCATACCCGGCAAAAAGGTGGCTGACGTCAGACTGAGGCATTGAAGCCCACACCTGGAATCACAGGACCAATCCCCAATTGCAACGTAGGAAGCCCACGAAATTCTTTTGCTTAAAGAGCGTCCTTCCCTTTGTTCAGGTGCGACTTCCCCGGCCCTCGTTCTGTGGACCGGAGAACCTCACCTGGGTGCGTAAACCACAATAAAGCCCTGGCTATTCGACTTTTTGTTTGATTGACTTTCTCTCCTCATGGAGCCCAGAAAAATCCTTTCACTCAGGGGTGACATGATGTCTTGGCTGCCATCACGGAATGCTGGGGGAGGTCTAAAGGGAGTGTATTCCAAGCCAACCCAGAGCAACTTGGCTCTTCTCTGCTTCACATATTGAACTTCTGAAAACATTTTCATTTGAAGAAAAGATCTTGTAACCAAAAATGTTGAGAAGTACTGATGCCTGATACTGGTTGAAGCAAATGGAAGAATGTGATAAAAGCCATTTCTGAGTCTGTGGAGGGGAGCATCCACCTACCCTGCTGGGTTTGGAGCCAGATGGTTCTTTCTCAAGAGTTCAGGAGAAGCTGCAGAGAGGAGCCTCCTGCACCAGGTCCAGCTGGGCCACTATGCCTTCCCTGGCAACAGCAGGTGTCAAGAGAATCAAGCTAAGTTCTGAGCAGAGCCAAGGCATCGAGAACAGACTTGAACCTCAGAAGGGCCAGACACAGAAGTCACACTGTGGCTCCAGGTACTAGACGCCAAACAGACACGAGAAGGCTGTCCTGTCAGAGACAGGGGTGATCTTGGAGAAGTCCTGGGACAAACGAGGTGTTGCTCTTAGCCTGCTCTAAGGAGCGTGCTGCACCAAGACCAGCTTGGTTTGAAGGCAAGAATGGACCAGACCTGAGGATGTGGAGTGGTCCGTGTGCGCATACTCTATATGACCATGTGCAAAAGCCAGGGCCTCTGTGGGACTTGTATAATAAAAACCATTTTATCTACCCAGCCATCTTTTCTTAAGAATCATTCCTTCAGTGTCCGGTCCTTCGGGGTAGGGAAAACCAGTCCCTCCCAGGCATGACTGGCGCTCACTAATTAGAATATCCCTACCCTCTGGGCACAGCAATTGGCTCAGGTTGAACATGTGACTCAGGCCAGCCATAGAGAGTCCTCCCTGGCTTCTCACCAGTTACTCCGACAGCCAGTTGTGAGAACAATGTTGGGTTAGGATGGCCAATGGCCATCTTGTTGCCACTTGGAAACAGTCCTGAGAATGAAGCCATGCAGAGCTTAAAGATGAAGGAAAATAATCCTGATGGCATTTTCAATCTCTGAATCCAGTCATGCCTGAATCACTATTTTGATTCTCAAGTTGCCAGGTCCACAGAGTCCCTGTTGGCTGAAGCTTAACTGAGTTGTGTCTTTCTCATCTGCCATCAAGGGTCCTGAGAAGTCACCTATTCAGGAATGGGAAGGAAAGAAAATGCACCACACATACTAACATGAATGAGCCTGACATCTTAATGGAAACGACCAGGTCCTAGCCATGAGTTTCCTGCTCCTGCTCCCCACCACCCCGCTAGAGGTCTGTGCCAGCAGCAGTCTAGCCCCAAGATGCCAGAGTGGTGGTTACTTTCCTATGAAGATCCCAGTGTTCATTCCCAGACACACTTTGGCTCCTCTGTGGCAGCCACATGGCCCAGAGGGCACCCTCCATTGGCTTCCTCCATGACCCCTGGATGGTGTGGCAGCCTCCCCTGTCTGTCACCATGTGAGCTGCTCCCTGGTATCTACCCTGACCAGTGCAGGAAGGGCATCTGTGTGCTCATGCCCCTGGGGACAGCAGAGGCTGCCCCAGGTCATCCCAGGTCCAGGTCTCTAGGCTCTGCATTCAAGCTCCATTGTCTACCCCTGAGCACCCCAGCTCTGCCAGTCTTTCAGCAACGAGAGCGAACCTGGGAAGGAAGCCTTGCACGCTGGAGAACCTTTGGCATTAACATGGGGAACATGTGCATCTGACAGTGTCTCGCAATCCAGCATCATCCTTTGACCCAGGAACTGCCCAGAGGCCCCATTGCTGCTGTATCTCCTCAGTCAAAACCTCAGAGTAGGTTTGAACATGAACGTGGGTGTGAGAATGCTTAAAAAACCCACATGTAAGATTTGCCAGAGGGAGGCCAAAAGGAATAAACTAAATGACCCATCTATGAAGTTGAGTAATGTGATAATTAATATAAATCAATAAAAGTTCCCTAGATAAGTGAAAAACACCTTCAAAAGTGCAAGAGGAGAGAAATTTGAAAAATAAATCTGTATCTGGAAAATAAAAGCAGTAAAAGCTATGCTCAAGATACCACGCTACAAATGTGATACCTATCTACTTTTAAGTTAGGAATGTGTTGGCAGTGGGGTTACTTGGTGAACTTGCCACACAAAGTCCCTCTGGAGAGTTGGGCCAGGCCAGAGGGGGCAGGGGTCCTATGGCCAGGGCTGCTCTGGCTCCTGAGGCCAGGGTCAGCCAGAGGGTTGGTCCCCAAGATTTAAGGGAGGCAGGATATAAACTGAGTCTAAAAGCAAAGGCTGGACATTCTCTCTAGGTACAGTCTCCAGCACTGTTGGGCTAAACTTGAGGCCTACCAGGTTTTCCAACTCTCTCCTCCCCCCCCACCCCCCCAAGGCTCCTCTCAACCTAGCCTACTCTACTCTGCTGCCTGAGGGCAAAACTCTAGCTGCTGACTCAGAAGCACTTTCTTGTGGTACCCTTGCACTCAGACACTGCCCTAAAAGCTCCCCCAAGTAATTCCTACTCTTCTGATCCCTCCAGCTTACCTCTCTGCCTCTGCTCCTATTACTCCCAGAGCCCCAGATGTACCACTCCTCCATCTCATCCTTCCAGACCCAAAGCTTCCCTTGATCTCCCCTTCCTTCTGGAAGTAGCCTTTCCCTCCCCAGAAGTTCCTTAGCTCCAGGCCTGCCCTCTTACTTTAGCCTTGAGCATTTGCCAACTATCTTCAACTGGATGAAGTCTGCTTCTGCTTCTTCTTTGCACCCACTTTATTTTTTTCATTCATTCATTTCAGTTACGTCCTGAGCACCTACTGTGTGCCGCACCCTGTGCTAGGACTGGGGGATACAATGGTGAAAGGGCAGGTCTCATGTCTTGGAGGGGAAAAAACACTAAACAAACAAACACAACTATATCAGTACAAAGCTGTCAACCGGCGATGAGACACAGAGGAGAGTAACATGACTTGCTGATGTAGAAGCATCAGGGATGGCGTCTCTGGGGGAGCAACACTAAACTGGGACCAGAGGGACAAGGAGAGTGGGTCATGCCCAATTTCTAGGCACATCTGTGGAATAAATAAGTGATTCTAATAGTCAGAATGGTCTGGTGTGTCCCCTGTCCCTTCAGACAGAACCCCTCTCTCATCACCCAATGGGTACCAAGGCAGGGTTTTACAGCAAACAAACCTCCAATGGACAACAGGATATGTTCACCTGGATCACCCCTGCAGAGATACATGCTGTGACTTAATATGGCTCTCCACTCAGAATTCCCTTCTGACTCCCCAATACTGCCATCACCCCCAGCACTGGAATAACAAGTGGGTTTCCTCCTGCATGCTGACTCCAAGTCACTGGTAATGACTGCCTGGAATGCCATGCTGGGAGAACCACGAGGCACTCTCTGGCCTCGTGGGCAAGGGCTGTGATTGATTAGTGCTGTCTACCACGGGAGCAGGAGGAGGGAGCAGCGGTATGCATGCTGCGTATTTCCCTTGCCACTGGGTCCTGGAGATGACCACCCAAGCAAGAAATTTCCTTCAGCTATAATAGTCTGGAAAAGCACTAAGTGTCTGCTATCTTCTTCCTTGTGGACCACATGAACCAAGTAAATAATCATTTTTTTTTCCTGCTCTGACTGCTCATTAGCTCAGATCTAAATCTAGAGTTCAGATGGAGTAAATTGTACAATTCTATGGTCTGAATATGTACTCTAACTCTGCTTCTGGTTTTGACCTTCTAGTTAATCTCCGGTTTCCTGATCTTATTTTTATGGATGTCTATGGATTTAATTATATGTGCACACATCCACATATATGTACGTATCTATAAAACACTACATAGATATCACATATCATATCTATATTACCTTTCATTGTACATACATATTTCTATAGTTCTTATATTTTCTTGTGGGCATCTTGATACCTTTATGGAATAAGATGGAGGAATAAATAAAAAGACGGTTGGATGATAGACAGGAAAACCAGAAATAAGACACAGTCTTTATACAGCCTTTGCCTGAAAGAATTCAGAATACAGTTGCACTATGTTGTGACTAGAGTATGAGATTAGACATCAAAAACTAGGCATTTAGTCCCAGCTCTGATCAGTTACGTGACTGTGAAAGGGGGAAAATTACACACAAACACTCACTCCCCACACCTAGATAGCTTTAGGTTTTATCAACTATTAATTGCATATAAAACAACCTGCCCTACTTACTTTGTTTTAACATAAATTAAATGGAGACGTTTGTGGCTGCTGACGCACCAGCTGACGGCATGCCACCAATATCCTTATTAATATTGGGAACAATATTCTAGGTACCAAGTCGCATAGTCTCCTCTAAATGCTGCAGGAATTCAGAGAGAAATGAGCCTTCAGAGCCCACATCTGCATGCACTGTCCTTCCTTGTCCCACCTCCTCCGATGTCTCAGAGAAATGTGACTGAAGGACTTCAATTCCCTGCTTCTCACAGCAAGAGAAAAAGCGCCGTCCAGGATCTAACGGTCTCCTTAGGACTGGAAACGCTGCCCCCTGGCAAAGGGCCTGGGGCATCCAACCTGCTGGCACTCCCCTACCACGGCACCCCTGCAGAAGGAAAGGCTTGTGCGTGCACACTGCCGCAGGCCAGTCATAAGAAAAAGAGTGGAGGCTGGAAGCAGCAGAACTGCGTGAGGTCATAGTAGTTGACCCTCAGATACGCTTCCCACTGGCTTCACAGGTATTATTTTCCCCAATCAGAGGCCCATTTATTCCACAATCACTAGGGCTTCCAGGCCCCTGAATCAGCGCCAAAGAGTTTCAAACAGCAGGTGAAAATGAGACAATGACAGTAACTGGGGTCCTTTACAACAAGTTTTTCAGCAGGGCATGGGCTAGGCCTTGCTTTCCTGGGGGAACTGACAAAATTCACAAAGGCAGTCAGACTAACTCTAAATTCCAGAATGTTCCCTGCCCATTCAAGGGCTGAAAATGGAGACAAAAAGGGGAAAATATATATAAAACCTGAGGACTATGTTTGCAAAGCAATTCACCTGACAAAATAAGGTCTCATAGTTTATTCCTGGGTGCAGACCAATCCCAGGCAGTGAATTATCCAAATTCACTATCCAGGGACTTTTACATAAAACCCAGCATCCCATCTGACGTCCGTTCTTCTGGTCTGGTTTTACTGTATCTGCCTAGTGGCCTTTAGATGTGGGCTCAAGTTTACCATGTGACTAGACCCGCAGGGCCCAGCTGACTCTTTCAGGGGGGTACACCCAACCCTAGCTGGCTTGTCCAGTTCCCTCTTGAGAATCTAGCAACTGAGTGAGAGATACAAGTCTCAACTCAAATACACTCTGAAATAGCAAGATGCAAACTGAGAAGCACTAAAAATGTCCAGGAAAGAGAAAGGTAATTTACAGTGAGAAAGATGAGGGGGTTGGAATAGAGACTGAAGTAACACAAGGCAGAGAAAGGGCTCCTGGGTTTCCCTTGGGCCCATGTGCTTGATTCAGCTTTTCCAGGGGCCTGGGCTTCTGCGAGATTCCTGTGTCTTGGCAATAAATTCCCAGTTTGGTTCAATGTTTACTGTTTGCAACTAGGCTAACTGTAGTTAGTCACAAATCTTAGCCCGATTGATAAGATGTCCATTTCCCTAGTACCTTCCTATTAGGTAGTTCTTTGCCACCCTCTAGGCTGATTAAGAATACCTGGGGGATTCAAACCAGTAGCTGGTAGAGAGCACAGGTTTCAATGCTCTTTTTGTTAATCTCAGAAGTACTAAGTCTGGCTCCATGCAGTTGACCTCCCTGAAGTGCGGGTTCCTCTCACCTCAATTACTGCAGATGCCTCTCCAAATCCACTCCCAACGCTCTGCAATCTGTTCTCCCGAGTCACAGTGAACTGTTCAAAATTGCCAGGCCTGCAATGAGACTACCCTTGGAAATCCTCTCGTGGCTTCCTACTCCTCTAATTATAAAACCAAAATTGGTCCACCACCACCCCTACTCAAGCTGAAAGACACTCCACTCCACTCTCTTTGGGTCCTGCAGGAACTCTGACACTCCTGCCTAGGGGAATGCTCCCCTCAACCCCTTTTGCCTAATTGTTTACTCTTTTTAGTAACTATGAGATTTAATTTGCATGTTTAAAATATAATTCAGTGGTTCTTAGTACATTAGAGTTATGCAACCATCCCCCAGTCTCTCATTTTTATCATCCCAAAAAGAAACCTTGTGCCCAATGGCAGTTACACCCACTCCCCGTCTCCCCAACCTCTGGAAACCACTAACCTACTTTGTCTGTGAATTTGCACATTTCAAACATTTCCTATAAATGGACTCATGCAATAATCTTCTCTATTCTCTATTTCTTTTTGTGTGTGTGCGGTAAGCTTTATTCTTTCTTTTCTTCTGCTTGCTTTGGATTTATTTTGCTTTTTCTAGTTTCTTCAGGTGGAACATAATTAATTTGAAGTCTATCTTCTTTTAATACAGGCATTTATACTTATAAGCACTGCTTTAGCTAAATCCCATAAGTTTTGGTACATTATATTTTCATTTTAATACATCTAACAATGTTTTCTAATTTCTCTTGTGATTTCTTCATAAACCACTGGTTATTTAGGAGTGCTCACTTTGCATATTTGTCAATTTTCCAAATTTCTTTTAGGTATTGATATCTAATTTCATTTCACTCTAGTCAGTGAACATACCTTGTATTATTTCATCCTTTTAGATTTACTGAGGTGTGTTTTATAACCTAAGGTCACTCCTGGAGAATAAAACAGTATTCTGCTGCTGTTGGATGGAGTATTCTGTAGATGTCTGTTGGTTTACAGAACTGTTCAATTTCTTTGTTGACTGTCTAACTGTTCTATCCATTACTGAATGTGGACCCTCGACAACTCCAGTTATTAAGGTTATATTATCTATTTCTCCATTTCTCGTAGTTTTTGCTTCTGTATGTTGGGGGTCTGTTTTTATAACTGGAATGTTTGCCAGACAGAATGATTCTTTTATCATTACAGCATTTCCTTAGTTATCTCTAGTAACAATTTAAATTTTTTTAAAAGGAAAGGTACAGGCAGGAATGAAGGCAAGTAGACAGGCAGGAAGGAAGAGAGAGGAGGAAGAAGCCCTTTATTTATTTAATTTAGCTGTTCTTGTTTTTTTCTCACAGGACCCTGGTCTTGAACCAGGGACCTTGGGAGGTATGTAGACTATGCCTGGTTAATAAAGTGCTAGGCCACCAGAGCATACCACAACTTAATCTTAAAGTCTAGTACATCTGATATTAATATAGTCACTTCAGCTCTGTTTTAGTTACTGCTTGCACATTTTTCTATTGTTTAGCTTTCCATCTATGTATATCTTTTAATCTAAGTGTGTTTCTTATAGATGGAAAAGAGCTGGGTTTTTTATATCTATTCCATCAATCTCTGTCTTTTTAATTGGACTGTTCATTCATCTGGATTTGGTATACCTCCTGATAAGATCTGAGTTATGCCATTTTGCTATTTGTTTTCTATTCATCCATTATCGCCTTTCATGCTAAATACATATTTGCTAGAATATCATCTTAATTCTCTTTTATAACATATCTTTTACTCATTCCTTTAGTGGCTGCTGTAGAGACTGCAATTAACATTTTAACTTAAACACTATTTCTGATGAATACCAACTTAATTTCAAGGTATACAAAACCTTTGCTTTAATAAAGTTGTTTCCTCCCCACCTTTGTGCTCCTGTCGTTACACATTACATCTTTATGCACAATAAAGCTGTCAACACAGTTTTATAATTATTGTTTCATGCAAAAAGAAGGAAAGCATTAAAAACAAAATACAATTATACATTTAAAGGTGCTCCTTATTTCTTCATGTGGAGTTGAGTCACTATCTAGTTCCCTTTCATTTCAGCCTGAAAGACCCCCTTTACTATTTTCAGTAAGGCATGTCTGATAACAAATTTCATTTTTGCTTATCTAAAATGTCTTCACGTCTCCTTCATTTCTGAAGAATGGTCTTCCTGGCTATAGAATTCTTAGTTGATGGTCTTTTGATTTAGCACTTTGACTCTCCATCCACGTTTTCTGGCTTCCAGCAGTTGGATGATAGACAGTTATTAACCTTATTAAGGATTCCTTGTCTAATTAATTGTTAGCCTTCGATTCTGCACTCAACCATCCCTTTTTCCCTGGACTAGATCAGGCCTTTTTGTACGTGTCCTCCAGTGCTCTGCACTTTTTTGCAGTGATGATCAGAACTGAAATTATATAATTAATGATAGAAGTAGCTCTTTTGTGTGTTTCCATCACTAGAATATACTGAATGAATAAAACTCATCCTACACAGGCTGAATTGTTGGTCTCAATTCTTTGCTCCTTGTCCTAGTATGAAATAACCACACTCTGCGATGGCCTAATGGTGTGCAGTATAATTCCCTGACCCTTGGCCTGGAGTTGGCCATGTGTCTTGCTTTGGCCAATGGGACTATTAATGGCTATGATGTGTGTAAAGGCTCAAAATATGCTTCTACAAGTAAGCTTGCTCTCTTGCACTCCTGCCTGTGACCATGGCACAAACATGCATGGGTGGTCACTGGTCCAAGTGGGATGAGAATACAAGGAATAGAAAAGCCCAGCTCACAGCCTAAAACCAACCAAATTCCACTGATAGTGTCCTAGGTCAGTCAAACCTTACCAAACCCACACATACATGAAGAAGAAAGAAATACTTAAAGCCATATGCCAGTGGGTTCTAGGGTGGTTTGTTACATAGCAATCTTGTGGTAATAGATGACTGGGACATAGGTCCTGGCAAGTTTAAAGAGTGGGAGAAAGTCCTGGGTAGCGTCTTACATCTGGTCTTCCATATGCCCACAGATGGGCAGATCCACACCCTCCCTCCAGATTTATAGAATAAACTTACAGAACCCTACAGCCCACAGCTGGATATTCATCTCTAGTAGTGGCCTCCTGGAGCAGCCCAGGTAGACTGAGGCCCTACACAGCACCCGGCATACAGTAGGTGCTTTCCTCCACCCACACTCTCACCAGTTTCCACCTCTAGGTCTCAGAGTGCATCTCACATCTGGAAAATCTGCAATTGTTTCTTTATTGTGCGGTTGGGGAGGGAGGGCAGCCTAATCTGTCCCAGGGGCTGACCCTTCTTCTACCTCAACTGATTCCCCAGACTCAGATAGAGAGGAGGGACAGGGATGTGAGCTGGCAGAGCATATCTCTGTACTATTGTAACTCTGACTCAGGTAGGATCTAAAATTATATGTATTCATTCAAAATTTATAACTGCTTATTTCAAGAAGGGCTTGTCCTCTCTGCCCTGACCTCAGAGGGAGGCCTGGATGCAAAGTTCCAATTCCATAAAACTCATTTAGACTCCATTTAGGGTCTTCTCGTTCTCAAGCTCCCCCCTTTGCTACGACATCCCCCGGAATCCAGCTTTCCACACACGCATGTGCTCCTGGGAAGTCTGAGGCTGTGCCCAACCATGTCTGCAAAAGTGACTCTGAGAGCTCTGCCATGTCCACGGCCACCTGCAGCTCAGGCCAAACGAGGTGCTTGATGCAGTTACTTTTTCACCGATACCTGTTTCTGTCTAGCTCCAGTCAAAAGTACAAGGTCCTACCAAGCCTGAGAGTGGGAGAAACGTCTCTGTGTCTAGGTTGGGGTCATCAGACATCGAGCAGTGGCTTCTGCAAATGAGAAAAGCCCAGCAGGATTAGAACTGGAGGGCAGAGAAAAATCACTGCAGGAATCAGCTCTCAAGAAAGGGCGTCAATGACAACCGGGAAAATGCAGGCGACCTGGTGGCTGCTCCGGGATCAGCCTGGACTAATTGTACCTTCTGGGGTTGAGAGAATTTCACATTCATCGCTGACCTTTTCGTGGTGAATTTCACCCATGGCACCATCCCCTTGATCAAATACTTCCCCAGACTCTGACATTAACAATGACAAGCACTATGCCAGTTCAGAGACCAGTCAGAATTGGGTTTCCTGTCACCAACCCCTGTGATTCAATGACATTAAAAAAGAAATCAGGAGAGAATTCAGCTCCTTTTTCACTTTTAAATGAGGCCCCACTTAGAGTGGAACAGGTAGATGGTGAGCCTTCTTAAGCAAAAGGTCCCTGAGGAATGGCACGGAAGAACTGTGGGTCTAGCCCTTATTTTCTGATCACCGCACAAACACCCACTGCCCAGCCCACCTGCATCTACATCGAGGAGCAAGAGAAATGAACCTGGTTTCCAAAATTGAGTCCAGAAAATAACACACCCTCCTATATTTCACCTGCTAAATTAAGCTAGTGTTCTCCATTAAATTTTCACTGGGGACTAAGAGAAAATTGTTCCAAAACTGGGAGCTAAATTTAAAGTTAGGGAAAATTAAAAAAACATAAAACAAAACCCAACTCAGTATGTCCAAATGTTTAAAGTAGTTTTGCAGTAAACTTTTTAAAGTTAGATCAAAGTGACTCCCTGCCTGAGAGCTCACCTTTTCAGCCCAAGTGTTCAAATGGGATCACATAAAGATTCAGGGGTTGGTTAAAGGCCACTTCTACGCTGAATTTAGCAATATAGATGGCACACTCCACTAAGCTTTTGGTGGTCGTGCTTGGTCACATTGGAGATATGACGATTCTTTGGTTGCAAGCAACAGAAACCAAGTCTGGCCAACATACGCAGAAGGAATTTACTGGAGGGACATCTATGGTTTAGAATCAGCAGGAAGGCTAAAGATACTAATGTGAAAGGAAACAGGAACCTTGGTAGCTGCAAGAGCTGAACCTCAAATTCTTATCAGTTGCCTCTGCAGGAATAAGAGGCTCCAATATCCTTCATTCCTTGCAAATTCATTCTGCTCCAGTTTTGGTTCCCAGAATGGACAGTCCAGCAAAGTGGCATGACTTGGGTCAAGAACCCACTCCTTAACCTGGGTATGGCCACGTGAGTGTGTTCAGCAGTAAAAAGGATTCAAGCAATACACTTAGAGGTTGATACAGTTTTCTGAATGGACCTTATTCCTCAATTTTAAGAAAAGGTATATATAAACTATGACCCAGCAATTCCATGCCTAACAGAACGCGTAAGAGAATATGTAAGAGAAATAATAAACATAAGAGAAATGAAAACATGTCAACAAAAAGACATGCCCACTCCATTTATATAATAACAATCTATTATTATAATTACTATAATTATCATTATCATTAGTAGTAGTAGTAGTAGTATTTTAAAGGAAAGGTGTAGTCAAGAATGAAGGCGAGCAGAGGCAGGCAGGCAGTGAGAGGAGGAAGAACCATTTCATTCACTGTATCTAGTTGTTCATTCAAATTATTCCCCTAGGCCCCAGGTCTCAAATCTGGGATGCGTGTGGACTGTGCTGCAGTGCACTTATCTGCTAGGCCGCCAGGGCACACCACACCTAAAAATAGCCCAACAAATGAACAAATAAACAAACCTGACATATTCATACAATGGAATTCTACCCAGCAACAAAAAGGAAGCACCTACAACAGAGCTGACTCTCAAAATACACTGTCAGTGAGAATGAACAAAACCTTGCACAAAAAAGTATGTACTGTAAGTCTCTGCTTATATGAAGCTCTAGCACAGGCAAAAGCCATCTGCGGTGGACTAAATCAGAATAGTGGCTGATTCTGCAGAAGCAGGGCAGTGCCTGGGAAGGGGCTTGAAGGAGACTTTCTGGGGTGATGCTCATGTTCTTTATCTTGACAGGGGAGCATTGTGTGACAGGTACATTTGTGTCTATCTGAACTCATTAGTGGAACACATACGAGTTGTGCATTTCACTGCATGAACATTTTACCACAGAAGAAAAGAACCACAGACACATCACTGTGATTCAGGTGGCAAATGTACAGGCTATGTTAAGACTATAGACCCAGGTTCAAGACTGGGAGCCAGTGGTGAAAAAGAAGAAAAGAACCATAAACAAATATTGAACTTCGATTAATGATAAGCTTGCTGAAGTATTTGACTGCTTCTGCAATTAAAAGATAACTATTAAGATAGTGAAAGCAAGCCATAAATCAAGAGAAATATTTGTAACAAATAATGAACAAAGGATTCACAGCAGAGTATGAACACAGGAAGATCACTTAGGAATCAACAACAAGTTAATGGCGGGAGGGCAAAGAAAAGCACAGCATATGAAACACAAAGAGCCCACGTGTTCAACCACAGCAGTGATCATTAAAATGCCAAGTTATTCTGCAACGAGATACAGTTCTCACTCACCAGACTGGCAAATGCTGAGTGTGTCTGATACTCTGTGTTGGTGAGGATGCAGAAAAACAAGCGCACTGGCCCCTCGCTGGAGGGAATACATATCGCTTTAGATGTGGGGAAACGATGGAAGGTCAAGGTACTCACAGTCGATGACCTTATCATTCTGCTCCCAACTACACATCCTAAAGAAACTTATACAAGGAAGGGATGTTGGTGACAGTGAAAAAAAAAAAAAAAAAAAAAAAAAGCAAAGACAATCCGCATGCCCACTTAGGAGTGCAAGGACAGATTATGTGTCTTTACACAAAGCAGTTTAAGTGTAAAAGGGATGAACTATAGCTACGTGCAGTAACAGGATGAATCTCCAGAAAACACACACACACATGTGCACATGCATACACACACACACACACACACACACTCCTATTAAAAAACTGAAATCAGTGTCCTTCTATTTCTAAAAATTCATAAGGATACAAAAATTTAAAAATGTATTATAAAAGGGTATAAACCTGGCACACACTGGTGGAGCAGCAGTTAAGTCAACTGCCTCCTAAGATCTGTGGGTTTGAGTCCCAGGTCTGGGGGAAAACAACCAGTGTGGACAACTAAATGGAAATAAAAGAAAAATGCTTCTTTCTACTCTCTCTTCCTGCCTGCATACATCTTGCCTTCATTCTTGCCTGCACCTTTTCTTAAAAAAAAAAAAAAGATATAAACCTATCTGGTAAAGATATTATATTAGAACCACAGAGGTGGTATAATGGTTGGGTCTTCTGCCTCTGGCCAGTTGTAATCCACATACATGCCAAGGACCCAGGCTGGCATCCTGGGACTAGGGGGAACAACCAAGATGGTGAACCACTAAATAAAATAAAGTGTTTCTGCCTTCTCTCTCTTCCTGCCTGTCTGCTTGTTTTCATTCTTATCTGTACTTTCCCTTAAAAAAAAAAAAAAAGAACAAGTTAATAATTCTAACAAAATCCAAGTTAGTGTGTTCCCTGGGCATGAGGAGAGAAGAAGATCCATTTAAGGCGAAATATAAAAGCAGTCTCGAGATGCTGTTTGTGCTCTATTTCTTAAGTCAGCTGGGCTTTATTTTTATTTAAACTACACATATGTGCTCTTTAGTATATATTTCAAAATAATTTTTGATCAGTTATGTTCTTATTTTCCAACAACATCCAGTTAAAAATAACACGGGCATACCCTGGTGGCGGCGGTGTTAAATCTGTGGCTCTGGCATGGTCAACATAAAGCTCAAGGAGTCAAGGTAGGGAAAACAAACAACAGGTAAAGCTAAGTAAACACTTCTTCTCTCTTTGTCTGCCTGCCTTGCTTTCCTTTTCAGAAATAAACAAACAAACAAATAAATAAATAAAATAGGATGGAGGGGCAATCCTATTCCCTAGCAGTTTAAAAAAACAAACAAAACCAAAACACCATAAAAAAATCTAGGAACAAATATAACAAGACATGTTCAAATTTCCATAAAAGAATCCATGAAACTTTACTGGGTGCTATAAAAGATGACAGAAAAGACATGAATAAGTAAGGGATAGACCATATTTCTAGACATGAAAAGTCAAAGTTTATATTACTTTATACATTTAATGTCATTTCAAATTAGATTCTAATGCTATTTGTAGAAAAACAAATGCTTCTAAGTTTCATATAGAAGAATGAATAACAAGGCATAACCAAGGATATTTTGAGAAAGAATTTTCACTTCCTAGTGTTAAAAATGTATAGTCATAACAGAAAACAGGATAACGGAGAAAAACAGATTGATAGGGAAAAAAAACAAAAAGCCTGGAAACTACACTATAATAAAGTTAACAGGTAAAATTAGTTGGGGAAGGAAGAAAGGTACTTAGTGTCTAAGACCAAAACCTATCAACCTAATAACAAACACCTAGTTACTAGTATCACCAATTATTGGACCTGGGAGGCTACGATAGGAAGGAGGAGGGAGAGTCTCACTGTTTGCCATTTATACCTTTTGAAATTTGAACATGATTATAATGTATATGCAAAATAAATTAAATTTAAATTATAGTGGATGGGGAAAAAATTAGACTGAAAGACTTGGTCAACAAATCAATAAAATTTGACTGAAGTTGAACACAAAAAAGAGAAAGCTGAGTGGGAAAATTGAAACAAACAAACAACTAGAAGAAAACATAGGGGAATGTTTATCTGACTTTGAGGTGGGATATGACCTTTCAAATCCAAAAGCAAAGGAAGAAATCATGCAATCAAAGAGTTAATGGACTTAGTCACATGTCTTCCCTCTGACTGGCGGAACAAAATACCATAGACACAGCTCTTAGACAACAGAAATCTGCTGAGCCCTGTGGAGTAAGGGTTGGGCGCAGTCCACATACATCCCAAGGTCCCATGTTTGTGTCCTGGGACCAATGAACAACTAAATAAAATAAAAATGCTTCTCCTTCTTTCTCTTCTTTCCTGCTTGCGTTTGCTTACCTTCACTCCTGTCTGTGCCTTTCCTTTCAAAACAAGACAAAAAACAAATCTATTGCTCACAGTTCTGTAGTTTGCAAGACCAAGATCAAGGTTACGGTGAGAGCTCTTCCTGACTTGTACACAAGTGGTCTTCTTGCTGGGCGCTCAGCCTTTTCTCCGTGCCTGGTGTGCAGGTAAAGACAGTGAGCAAGCAAGCTCTCTGGTGTTCCTTTTTAAAACGGCACTAATCCCATCATTAAGGCCCCACCATCATGACCTCAGCTAATTCTAATTACGTCCTTAATGCCCCATCTCCAAATACCACTGCATTGGGGGTTGCAGCAGATGAATTTTGGGAGAACATAAGCATTTAGTACACAATATCACATAAACATTAAAAACATCTCTATGCTTAAAAATAAAGAAGCAAATACCAACCTGAGGGGGTGGGGAAGTCCATTACATACATGTCAGTCAAAACCCTTATAGATAAATAAACATAATAAAAGTCATCCAAATGGAATTTATAGTTGCTAATAGGGAATGATGTAGAATTTTAAACATTAAATAGTGGTTATCTCTGTATCACTTCACACTGGTAAGAATGGCTAGCATCCAAAAAAAAGGAAACAAGAGCTGGAAAGGATGTAGAGAAAAGGAACTCTAACTCACTGTTGGTGGGAGTGTAAAATGACACAATCATTCTAGAAAGCAGTATGGGGATTCCTCAAAGAATTGAGAATGGAAATTCCATATGATCCAATTATTCCCCTACTGGGTATTTACCCTAAAAACACAACAACACTTACCTGAAGAGATATGTGCACCCCTATGTTCATTATAGCACTATTCACAATAACTAAGAGCTGGAAACTACCTAAATGCCCATCAACAGAGGAGTGGAGAAAGAAGATGTGGACATACACACAAAGGAACATTATGCAATCACCAAAAAGGGAGTGATCCTGCCATCTGCAACAACATGGTTGGACTTGGAGAGAATTATGCTTAGCAAGACAAGTCAGAAGGAGAAAAACAGACATCATATGACAGCACTCATATGATGTGTAAAGAGACAGGAAATAAATGAATGTTATAAATTAAACAACACTATGTGGAGGGAGAGAGAGAGAGAGAGAACACTACTCCAAACAACTATGGACCCTTAGTGGTGGGAGACAAAAAGGCAAATCAGGGGGAGGGGTGGGGAAATGGGATGAAGGGAATTAACTACAAATGAAAGGAGAAAAAAAGGGGGGTGATAATGGTAAATCTACTGTGCTAATATGTAAATTTAAAAATACTATTACATACCTCAAAACAAGTTAATGTCAAAATGCAATATCCCTTCAATAAAAAATAAATAAAAATAACAAATAATAAATAAATAAAATAGTTATCTCTGGAGGTTGAGAATCATAGATTCTTTTTTCTTCTTTGTGCTTTTCTAAATGTTCTACCATGAACATGAATTACTTTTGTCATTTAAAAAAATGACCATTAAAGAAGTGATCCAGAGCACCGGAGCAGAGGGTCCAGTTACATAAAACTTTAGGAGGATGGCTGAGGAGCCAGGAGGATGCCTGGTATAGCTCAGAGATGGCTCCATGGGACAGAGTCAGAGACAGAGAGACAGAGATGGACAGCATCTCAAAGGGGGTCACCTTTCTATTATGTGAGCGGCACAGACAGAAATAAAGGGAAAACATTATATAGTGAGCTTCCTGTCACAGTCCACATGACTCAGAGAGAGATGGAGGAAGGTTTTTTGCATCAGGAAGGGGAGAAGATTAGATATTAATTTTTAACAACATAAGTACTTTTCCTTTCAAGAATTTAAAACTGACAGTGCACCCTGGTGGCTCAAGTGTTAAGCCCAGGCCTGGGGCACAGTCCACCTACAGTACAAGGACCTAAATAAAAATGCTTCTTCCTCTCTCTTCCTTTTTGCCTGCTGCCTGCCTGTCAGCTTCCTTCCCCTAAAATTTTTTTAAACTGAACTGTATACTTTAAAACAAGTGAATTTTGCTGTATAGAAATTATCTCAAAAAATTTTAAACTTTAAATATCACAGAGAAGTTTATTTCGCTTCACACACACACACTCCTCATCCCCTCACCACTTCCACCTTATAAGTCCAGAATGCATGTATGCTTTTTACATGTAGGTGCGTGTTACATGTATTTGTAGTCATAGAATATAGAAGACTGTTCTACATGTCTACAAAGGGCATTATAGTGAACTTCTCACTTTGTAACTTGCCTTCTTCATCTTACAATCTTACAGATTCCTCTATACTGTTGTACAGTCAGGCACCATGGAACGATATTTTGGTGAATAAACACTGCATCTATGACAGTGGTCCCTCTATACAGACAAGGAGTGTAGAAGGCTGCACTATCCAGACCTGTGTAAGTACACTCCTTGTCATTCACAATAATGGACTCTCCTGACGCCACATTTCTCAGAACACAATCCTCAGTGTTAACTGAGGCATAATTGTACAAAAATCTAATTCCTTTTTAAAGCTGGATAATTCTCCCAGAAATGAAAAATCCATCTTATGTAACTATTCTACCACCAGCAAATATTCAAACTGTGAATAGCATTTTACCCCTGAAAACTGCCACACAGACTGTCCCTGAACTTTTCCCTTGCACACATCTGCCAAGGGTTTTTTAGAGCAGATCTTGAGAAGCAGAATTCCTACGTTATAGGGCAGGCACATTTTTATTTTACCAGATTCTGCCAAATTGCTGCCTGCTGTGACATTCCTTTTCACACCTCAGATTCCTAGAAATGTGATCCCTATGAAATTTCTTCTTGTCCATTTCAGCCCAGCATGTTGGCCTACCTAAGATAATCTGCCTGCCTTTTGTTCTGTCGCTTACTCTTTCTTACTATGCAAAGTATCACCCAACAATGAAATGAGCTGCCTGGTCAGTAGAAGTACTCAAGCACAGGTCAAATGGCCATCCATCCTGGCCACCCATTGAAAGGACTCTTGAATGGGGAGACGGCCTTTCCAACCTCAAGAGGATGCTTCTGTGAATCAGAGGACACTCATGTGAATGAGAGGAGGCAGTGGCCAAGCAAGAGGAAACTTTCAAGCTCTGGCATCAACTCAACTACCTGAACGGGCCAGACCCCAGAAGAAAATGCACCAGAATCCAGCCTGAGCACAGCTGTGTGCGGCGAGCAGGGCTGGATACTGATGATGGTGCACTGTCCTCACCAGGCAAACTCACCACTGACTTCGTCATGCTGGCCACAACAGACCGGGCAGCACCCACCCCATTAGCGTCCACACTACATGCTTTTACATAAGGTGCTAACTTCGGAACGTCGCTCTTACATAAGGTGCTCCGGTATTTTTAGCAGCATAGAAACTGGCATGTGAAAGGAGGAGCTGCTCTCCCAGTGAATGCCCCCGACTTCACGAGCTGGCGCAGTCCTTGAGCCGCCAGTGTGCAGGCAGCTCCCTGCAGCTGGAGGGCTGAGGAGATCTGCGTCTGGCTGCAGCCCAGCCAGGTCTGCAGTTTCTCCACACCAACCTGACATCCCGGAAGCAGTAGAAGGAAATACACATCTCCTCCCCTACCACACCACACCCCTCCGAGGCATCCCAGTAGCAAGAAAACAGCCACTACACAGACTGGGACTTGGCAGAATACAATCAGCCACCTTCCCGCTTACCCAAAGCCAGCAGAGGGGGACAGGCAGAAGACAGGGCTAAGCCTGCTCGTCCCACCCCAGAACTGTCTCCCTGGAACCTGGGTACCATCCTCCAGTCACCTCCTACTGTCATGAGAAATTCAAGGTTCCAGGTACTGTGATTTCAAAGGTGCGGCCTCATAGAAGAAAACGGCATGTGTATTCACCTTTCAGGTTTAGGGTCACTGCTGTCTTTTTTCCTTTTTTGGTAAATTTTATTGAAGTATGATACACATACAGAGAAGGACACATATCAAAACTGATGAATTTTGACAATCTGAACATACCTATGTGATCAACAGCCAGATAACGAAACCAAATATTACCAGCCTTCAGGGAGCCTTCTATCCTGACTTCCTTATAGTCATTTAGATTTTCTTGCACTTTACATAAACGAAGTCATAGGGAGCATGCTCTTTTTAATGTGTCTCCTTTACTTAAAATCCTGTGATTCATCCATGAAGCTCCATGTAGCTATAGATTCTTTATTTTCACTGTGGTTTAGAGTTCACCCCCACTTGTTTGTCTATTCGATGTTGACACATTGGGTGATTTTGACTTGCTGGCTCTTACAAGGAGTGCTGCTATGAACACACTCTAGCACATACCTTTTCACTGCATCCTTTTTGCCCCAATACGATATCAAAAGTTGCAAATGACCACTCTGATAGCTGAGCCAACCCTTGTGCAGGAGCAAACAACTGGAGGACAATTTACCACCACAAATGGAGCAGATTTGCATGCATGCTCACCCAGACACCTCTCTCCCTCTGCTTCCCCAATCACTAAGGATGTGTGCTGGCTGCAACTTTTACCTACAGGGCACTGGGTTTCATTCAAAATGTGACCTAAACCAGGGGCCTGGTTCCGGGATCATGCTTCATGGTGTGCAGCAGCCTGGTGACAAGCTGCTAGGGCACCAAGAGTGTCCAGAAATCACTGCCTGAAAGGAAAAATTTGTTGAACAGTCATGCACAAGGAAAGTCAAGTGGGGTGTTTCATTTTTAGGCAACAAAGGTGGAAAAAGCCCCTCAAAGCAAACAGTGCTGAGACCTAGGAGCAAGAGGCTGGGCCCCAACCTATTGGTTGCTGTGGCAACTGTAGTATTTCACCACAGGAGCTCATTTTCATTTGACAGTGACCTGCAGATGGAAGGATGGCTCCTAAGGAAACTTAGTTGGTGGTGTTACTATTTAGCTGGAGATGGGAGAGGGAGGAGTATGGTTTTGTTTACAAAACAAAAAACATTTAAAAATGCCCTAAGGAATAGATATGACCTGAAGGTCCCCTTTGGTTCTCATTTCCACAACTCTCTGTCTCTCTTCCTCCCTCCTCCCTCCTTGTTTCAAAGGTCTCCAGGGTGGGAAGATGTCACAGCCTCCCTGAGTCACAGTTTCCATCATTCACCATCTGTCCTGTTACAAAGTCCTTTCCTGGAGTCCAGTGGAGTCCCAAACAACCAGTTAATAAGTCACCCTGGGCTGGGTGCTGAGGGGACACAGAAACCCTGTAACACACTCCCTGGACTGAAGCATATGCTATCCTAGACCAATAGCAGATCCCAGTATCAAAAAAACAGTCTGGAGTCAGATTTGACTCTGCTCTGCTCACCTAGCAGTGGAATGATTGAGGCAGGAACCTGGGCCTCCTGGGTTTGTGTCCTCAGGGGCAGAATGAAGACAATCTTCATAATACCTTCCCCCTCTGGGCATTTTGGAGCTAACAAAGGAGGTAAGAGTGGAGGGACCAGCACGTGAGCCCATCCCTCATGACCATTCCACAAACAGCTCCTATGATTAAGAGCAGGAAAAGCATCTCTCACACCCATGACACAACTGGAGGCTAAGAGCAGAGAATAAAGTGTCAAACTGAGTAGCACAAACCATAACCAACCTATCGACAAGCCTAGCAGGAGTGTAGACAGACAGGAAGGTGGAAAACTGGACCACACCTGGAGAGTGATGGGGTTTGAACCCAACTGAAGAGTGACAGGCTTTCTGGAGGTTGGGGGAAGGAATGACTTCATTACCTTCAGGTGCCCAATCCTAGGAATCCAAGAGAAAGGCTCAGGGGCACAAATGGCAGACACAGGTGCAGGCAGTGGCCGCAAGGGCACCCTGGATAGGGAGGCCAGAAAAGGGGTCCCCAGGATAGCCAGGGCAGACATCTGAGCTGGGTCCCAAAGGGTGAGAAGGCCACTTATGGTGGGGTGGTAGGAAGTTGTGAAACCAGAAACTGGTTCCAGAGAGTGAAGCCACATGATCTTCAGATTCATGTGGAGGTACTAGGTTTGTGTGGGAGAAACGCAGAGCCCCTGAAGAGTTCTTCAGGGAGAGGAGACAGTGTCAGGGTAAAAGCAGTGATCGGGACTGTCGGTCTAGAGGTGACGTGCCAGGTGGACTGGAGAAGATTCTGGCATCTGAGAGACCAGCTCAGGGGCCTCTGAACCCAGTGCTGAGATGTTCAAGGCCTGGAATAGTCAGGTCACAAAGGGGCAGGAAGAGGCAGATACTTCAGGGGAAAGAGTTGTGAGACAGGAGGAGAAAGTCCATGGTTGAGAAAAGTGAGAAAAGTGAAGGTGGCTGCCTGGGAGGAGAAGCCCAGAGATGGGGACATGCTGAGGTGTCATTAGGGCCTCTAAGGAGCCAGGATTGGAGCCAGAAATCAGAGGGGGTGTTTCCTGAGGCTTCCTAAAGTGAGCTCCCCAAGAAAATAAACACGGGAGCCCCCAAAGAAGCTCAAGTAAAGAGAGAAGAGGTCTGAAGAAATAATGGAGAAATAAGAACAAAGCCAGAAGGCTGCAGAGGGGACTACACACAAGGGACTGTCTCTCCACAGAACCAGAAGGTCCAGGAAAGAGCAGTGTTTGCAAAGATGACTTTCAGGAAAAGCAGTTTCAGCAAAGTGGCAGGGCCAGCAGCCAGGCTGCAGAGGATTAAGAGGGAAGGTGGGGAATGGAGAGGCAGGCAGCAGGTGCAGGGCACTTGTCGGGATAATGTGACAGTGAAGAGAAAAGAGGAAAGGAAGATTATTGGCTCCAGTGCATGTTTTTGTGGTTGTTTTCCCCCCCATGAGATGGGAGGCCAAGTGGATGTCAGAGACAGGAGGACAGAGGGGCAAGGAGACCCCATAAGGGCAATGTTCCAGGAGTGGGAGGAGGGGAGGAGAGGGGCGGAGACTGTGACGCAGTCCTGGCTCTCTGGTGTTTTTCCCTTGGACACCCCCTGATGCCTCCTCCCCTGAGACTGGTAACGGCAAAGGTTCCCACGCTGCTGCGGAGGGTAGCTGATCAAAACCCAATCACCTTGGCTCTAACATCAGTGTACATGGGTTCCACCTTCAGCATCTCACCTCTCCCCAGGGCCACCTGAGGTAGGGGTGGGGGCTACAAGCCACCATGTAGGTGGGAAAACCAGGTCCTCAGCCTCCAGAGCAGCCACACGGGGAACGCAATTCCCAGACCTCCCAGCAAAGCCCCAGCTGCATTCGAGGTGAGGCTTCAGCTTGGACAGCCACGTGTCAGGCCACGTGACGAGCCCACGGTTTTCAATACCGAAGGCAGCGAGACACCCTGGACAGGTGTCGCACACCTGACCCCCGGGAGTGGGTCTCCAGAGGACTGGAAAGTGGAAAGAGGCGATGAGAAGGAGCCAGTGGAACCCTGTCTACCCAGTGAGAAACACGCTCACGCTCCTGGGCACCAATGTGCCACTGAAAGCCCTCCTGACCACAAAACCTGGGCCCACCCACCAACGGCGCCCGCCTGTCATCTCGACGGTGGATCCTCACAGAAGGAAAGGCCAAGAGCAGAGGGGCAGTGGTGAGTCGGCCCGCGCGGGCAAGGACCGGTGAGGCGACAAGCAACCCAGGCCCCTCCCAGCCGCACGTGCGCACGGGGTAAACAGGACACCTGTTGACTTGCCCGCCGGGAACGCTCGCCCCAGCGCCGCCTGCTGTCTGCAGAGGCCCTCGCCCGCCCCCGCCCCTCCCCCACTCGGCCGCCCCCGCCTCGCCCCGCGGCCTCCGGGCAGGGGCACACGACGGGCTCCCAGAGGACTCCCAGTCCAGCCGCGGGTGGGAGGCAGAGCGCAAGTCGTTCCACCGGTCAGGCCCAGGCGCTGCCCCGGGCAGCTAGGGGCCTGTCCCAGGTTCCAGGAAAGGCCAGAGGCGGGCGCGCGGGCGGAGAGGGGCACGCAAACGCCACGCCAGGCCCTGCCCGTGCCCCGCCGGCCCTCGGGGTTAACCCCACCAGCGTGCAAAGAACTCCCAGGTCCTACCCGCCGCCCCAGGCCCACCCTGCGCGCCCCCCTTACCCCCCAACACCGTGTGAAATGCACTCCCCAGCTTTCAAAGACCGGGCCCCCGAAAGGGGAACGTTCCCACTTCAGCCTCTTACCTGGGGTTCGGGCCCTGCCGCGGGGGCGCGCTCCCTGGCTGCCCTCTGGCGGCGGCCTCAGGTACCCAGGAGCCCAGTCCGCCCCGCCATGCCCCGCCATGCCCCGCCTCTCCTCTCTGACCTGGGACCTGTGGCAGCCGCGCCGCAAGCCGGAGGTCTCGGGGTAGCTAGGCGAGGGTGCCTCTAAAAGGCTCCCTTCCCTCCGGAACAGGACCCGACGGCCCCTTCTAGTTAAGCAGCTTCAAGTCCTCAAACCCGAATCTAAGCCCCGTATTTATCAAAAGTGGCCCATTCTGCGAAGCTCAGGGGGCCAAAGGAGGACAAGAATGAGTTCTGAAGTCTGAACAGTGCCTGGCACTAGCTGGAGCTCAGCATACCTTTGCGGAATGACTGAGTGCTTTCCTGATGCAGCGACATATTGAGTCAGCACTGTTGCGAAGAAATGGCCACAGAGAAACTCTAGAGCTTCATCAGCCTGGTGGCGTGGCTCCACCGCTCTCAAAACACCTGCAGTCCTCACTCCGCAGCCTGATGCCTGGCTTGTATCCAGGTGGGAGTGGGGGAGTTTGCAGGGGCAGTGCTAAGCGCTGCTTGCCCTTTCACCTCTCCCCGGTTTTATGAAACAATTTTCTGACATCACCCCAGGTATCAGTAGCCGAGTGATAACCACATCTGGGAGTCCTGCTTTCTCGCCTCACCACCAGCACCTGGGGAGTAACCAGACTTCCATCTGGGTTCTGGATCTTCCCCACAGGAGATGTGATCCGGGCAGGTAAGCAAACCCTTCAAAGCTAGTACTTCCCAGTAAACTTTCTGCAATTATGGAAATGTCATATTGCTGTGCTCTCTGATAGCCATGGGCTGGACTTTTTAATTTCACTTAATGTTACTTCATTTAAATCACCAACATAGTTAGTGGCTAAGGCTTAGTTTCTCCTTGTGCAAAATCGACATCATAATAATCCCGTTGTGGGGACTGAATGAGATTACGCAGGGGAAGCCACCGACCCAAGCCTGGGCGCACTCTAAGAGCTCAACCAGTGGGTTACTAACAGCATCATCATCATCCTCCACCACCACCACCTGCTGATCCTAAAACCTCAGTGCTGCAGGGATTCTGCAGGCTCCAGCCCACCTCCACAGCCCACTCCCACCCCTCCAGTTGTTCAGACCACTAGCTCGCACAGTCCCATGACAGAGCTCTCACCATCATCTCTGGAGCGACTTAGTGACTTTCTTTGGACTGCTGACCATCTGAAAAAAAAACACATGCTAACCTGGATCTGCCTCCCTGTAGCACCTCCTCCCTGCCATAGCTGTACCTTTTGGGGGCTCAAAGTGAATCCACTCTAGATTTTATTCTTTCACTATCAAAGATTCCACTAAACTACTTATTGCACCTTTGCTATGACCAAGGCTTTGACTAGACTGGGGATTCTCGATTGTTTCACTTAACCCTTGTTTTCCTAGGCCACACCACAGAGTCCCGATGACAGTAATAAAACAGCATGTGTCTGGCTGTGTCCCAAACCCCAAGGACATCTCACATGTTAGCAGACACAGCCACCTAGCTAGCTGAAGAAGTCATTTCCGGAGTGCCTTAGTGTCCCAGTGGGTCAGTCCATTGTAATGTAGTTCACATCCGTCCCAAGACTGGGGACTAGGGAAACAACCAAGATGAACATCTAAATATAATAAATGAAGTGCTGCTTCTTCCTCTCTCTTCCTGCCTGCCTGCGTGCCTGCACCTTTCCTTTAAAAAAAAAAAAGCAGCAGCAGCAGCCATTTCCTCCTCTCCAGTATTTATTCTTGGCTAACAAGGCAGTACACTCCAGCCCATTCCATTCCTCCTCCCATCCCAAACCTCATCCTCTTGGTTGTGGGTTCCTTCATGCTCACTTGCAGAAGGGCACGCATTTCTTTACAGGTGTACACACCAAAATACACATATGTCCACATCACCCTTGACCAGCCACTGAGCTGCACAGCTGTTCACCAACATCATGGAGAGTCTGGTGATGCGGCCCTTTATTTTACTAACTTCTCCTCCCATAACTTGGGACAGAGCACCCCACACCCACCTCCACAATGAAATACAAAATGACCTCCTCTCCTCCCTTTTTGCTCCTTGGTTCAAGCAAGCTTATGTCTTCTCTTTCTTCAGATGGACTGCAGGTATTACAGTACAACAAAACCAGAAGGCCCCTCCAAGGAAAGAAGGGTACCTGTAAGATGGCCTCTCACTCCTCAGATCCTCAGCCAGATGCCAGCTGAGCAGCCATCTCTCTGTGGCTCCAGCAGAGAATGAGAGAAGTTCAAGGACACTGATTCGACATGTCAGAGTTGGCGACAGACATAAACCTAGAACAAGGTTACTCAATCACAGGACTATAGATGTTTTGGGTCCATTAGTCTTTTTTGTAAAGGCTGCCCTGTGCATTGTAAGATGCTTAGCAACATCCTGGCCACAACATTCCCCAGTTGTGACAGACAAAACTGTTTTCAGACACTGTCAAATACCCCCGGGGGGACCACCCTCCTACCTCCCATGGCCCACCGTTGAGCCCAAAGCCTGGTGCCAGATTTTACCTGCAAAATCTTGGAGGAGAGGGCAGGGAAATACTGAGTGCTTGTGGCAACAGTACAAAGCAGGACAGGGTAGGGCAGACCCACATTTCTACAACTGGCGAGGTGGGTTTCCTGAAGACTCAAGGGAAACTGTGGAAGACAGCTGGGTTCAGCCTTGAAATTCTTGTCCCTGGAAAGGGCCAGCGGGTCAAAGGTACCCCGGCCCTCAGAGGCTGTAAGATGTTGTTCTGGAGATAGGTACTCCCAGGAGATCAAGAGGTTGGCCTTGAGAATGGACAATGGTGGAGTATTACTAGAAATCTGGTGTTGGGTGTGGTGTGATAGCATATATTGGACAAAGAATGACCTGCATTCCTGAAACATCTACCATGCTGTAAAACGATGTTACCCCAATAAAAATGTATTATAAAATTTAAAATAAAAGGGGTTGGCCTAAGTGTATATCACAGAGGCCCTCTTGGAGAAACCATAAACTTCCACATCTGGAGGAGATAAAAGCAGAAGGAGAAGGGAGAGAAGAGAGTCCTCCTCTTTTCTCCTTGATTAAACAATGTTATTTCCTGTATGAACCCCACCAATTTGAATTTGTTCAACACATTCATTACACAATCAAATAATAATAGTTTTATCCAGACTTCTGCAAAAATGGAACCCATTTAGTGTCATCCCTGAAAACTACTAAAATACCAGACAAAAATATATGAACCAGTACTCAAGACGTGGACTATCAGGGAACAGTGATCACCGGGAGATAGGAGAAAGCTGGGTGAACCCTGACCAGCTGACCGCCTGGAGAAAGGCTCTAGGCCATGGTTCAGAGAATGAGAAATCAAGCAGAGTCTGACAGTCTACATGAATTGAGGAGACAGAGCTGGGAGTCTAGGGAAGTGAAACCACGTAAAGATGGCAGGCAAGAGTACTAGAGAGGGGAGAGATACAGAGAGAAAAATCTGGAGGTCTTCAGAAGGTCCACCTCAAGAGAGTATGACTCAACCCAGCTGTGTGATTTTCTCACACGCTTACACTTCCTACCTGGGGTTGGGGCACAAAGGATTTGTGAGACTAGCACTCAGTACTCATACAGGACCAGGAATAAGCTCCGAACAGTGGAAAATATCATACTTCAGGCAGCACCTGTTAGAATACTAAGTGTCTTGCCATAGCATTAGAAAAAAACAAACAAAAACAACCCTAGACTAAATCTATTTCTGGTCCCACCTAAGAAAGCTTAAAATCAAGACTAGAACAGATCAAACTCTTCCCAAGTAGGTTAATTGCATCTCACAATTAAGTTCAAGAGTATTTATAGGAATTCAGAAATAACCAGTACCCAACAAGTTACATTTGATAAAAAATGACCAGGCACACAGAGAAGCAGGAAAATGCAACTCCTAATGAGAAGACTCAGTTAATTGAAGCTGATGCAGACATGACATAGATGATAGAATTAGTTGGTAAGGGCACTGAGGCAGTTATTAAAACTATATTTCATAGGTTCAAGAAACTAGAGGAAAGCTTGAAAATGTCAAGTAGGGATGTGAAGTTAAAAAAAAAAACCCAAGATGAACTTAAAAATGAAAACTACTCTGTCTGAAATGAAAAATATATTGAATAGGTCAATTGCAAATTAGACACTGCAGAAGAAAAAATGAGTGGCTTCCCTAAAAAAAAACTTTAATGAAGTCTACTCATCGGTCTGACACTTTTGTGTGGGCAGATTTTGGTGAAGAACTTGAAGTGTTCGAGAATGCAGAATGGTTGTGGGCAGGGCAGTATCTATGGCGGAGAGCCGTGACAGAATAAGTGCCTTGAATTAGGGGTGAGTTCTGTTTTGTTTTCAAGACGAGGGAGCCCAAGCTGACATCGTCGTTTTTAAAAATTCTTTCCCAAATTTTCTTTGGTTCTTTCTGCAAACTGGCCCCCTGCACTGCCCAAAAGCCCAGTGTCCCTGAGACCATGGCAGGTATGCAACTTGGAGGGACACTGAAATCTGCTCCCTGCAGAAGATAGGTAAAATGCCTGGTCTTCAAAACCTTGCAGCTAGGCGGGGAAGACAGGAACATAAAGAAGTGTTTTCTGGAATGGGATACTGCTATCACACGGCTACTGTGCACTGATCACTCTGTCATCATACGAACCAGGACCTCAGTCATTTTACTGCCGTGGAGAAGTGGAGACATAAATATCTTAAGTAATTTGCCCAAGGCTAGGCAACCAGACAGTGGCAGGACTAGGGGGCTCTTTTCAGAGGACATTCTTATACAGGGACTCAAAGGATGAATGGGAGTTTGCCAGGTGGGCCAAACGGGGAAGGACATTCGAGTGGAAGAACAGAAGGTGTAAGGCACACCGACACAAGAAAGGGGATGTTGAAAAATTGGGAGGGACAGACAGGGAGCAGAGCAGAAAATGAGGCCAAGGGGTCACCAGAAGGGAATCAACGTGGGAGGAGGGTAAAACCAAGAAACTGCTGGAAACTGGTACAGTGTGAAGAAACTTACATCTGTAGATTGGTATCATCATCGTCCTGGAGGAACAGTTACTAAAATAGATGTGACAGTAGTTTGGGGCAGTGTTTGTGATTTAAATGCTGCTGTATGGAAGAGCCTGTTTGGGGTTGCTGTAGGACCACTGAGGAACAATCACAAGGACTATACATGATCCAGACACAGAACAGGGAACAGTCAGCCCGGAGAACTGGATGACAATCACTGTCAGGTCTGTTTACACTAAGATTGCACACTGTCTCCCTGTAAGTGCTAAGTGGAGACCCCAGATGAAGCAGCTGATACACTTTATCTGCCCGGTCACTGGGGACTGGCATTACAGTGACCAGGATAGTCACCTGCTGATATGGCCATTTCTCAGGTCATGATAAATGCTGTGATGAATGGGGTGCTTTTATACACGGGCCATATCACATAACCTGTCTATTGTGAACCGGGGGATCGTTCAGGAAGCCTCATAAATGTGCTGTCTCACCTTCCCCAATGGGTCTTACAGATGCTAATAAAAGCATTAGGTTAATTAATGAGACAATCGGGGAAAGTCAAAGAGAGAGCAAGCCAGGGGGTTAGCAGAAGCATGATGGAAGGTTGTGATTATTAAGAAATAAGGAGAATAAGTGCACTCTGGTGGAGCAGTGGCTGGGTCAATCGCCTCCAAAGGAGCAAGTCACATATCCCTGGTTTCGGGTCCCAGCTCTGGGGAGAAACAATCAGAGTGAATTAAATAAAAATAAAATACTTCCTCCTCCTCTCTCTTCCTTTCTGCCTGCCAGCTTGCTTTCATTCCTGCATCTTTCCTTTAAAAGAAAAAAGAAAGAAAGAAAAGAAGCAGAATAATTGTGGTGCCCTGGTGGCCTAGAGGTTGTAACCAGTACAGTTCACAAACATCCCAAGATCCCCAGTTCAAGATCTGGGGCTGGGGAAACAACCAGTGATGAACAACTAAATAAAATAAAGTGCTTATTTCTCCTCTCTCTTCCTGCCTGCCTGCCTACTTGCCTTTATTCCTGCCTGTGCCTTTCCTTGAAAAGAAAAGAAAAGGAAAGGAAAGAGAAAAGAAATGGAATAAAGCAAAATATTAATATTCATGAAGCAATAAACAATGAGGAAACAGAAGGGGAGTCACAGGACTCGTCCCAAGAGGCATAAGTCTTCAGATGCTTATTAGTGGGATGAATAAAAAAATAAACAAGGGCTTTTTTTTTTTTTTAAAAAAAAAAAAGGAACGGTGTAGGCAGGAATGAAGGCGAGTAGACAGGCAGGCAAGAAGAGAGAGGAGGAAGAAGCATTAATTCACACGCCATCCTGGGTCTCAAACCTGGACCTTTAGGATGCATTTGGACTATGTCCGGTGGCCTTATCCGCTAAGCCACCAGGATGCTCCCAAACAAAGGTTTTAGTATAGCACCACCAAAGGTTGGGTGGGTTAAAGGGATTCCCTGTTAATTCCCCAATGTTAAAAGAACTCAAAAAGGTCTGCTGTATTTTCCCAGTTTGGAGAATTTAACAAGCCAGAAAGCAGAGGTTACAAGAAAGCCTAACCAGCAATGCTGTGGGATAGTGTTAGGTGGATTAATCAAGATACAGATTTGACCAAAGGGGCAGCTTGATCCCTCATTGGGGACCCAAAGCCTTTTGCCCTTTACGGTATAAAATAGTGGGTGAAGAAGAGACGTTTCTGGGTCTCCTCTATACGGTAGCTTCATGAAAGTGGTACCAAAGCCCATTGGTGAAGCCCTGGTGTGGGCCGCAATTAGACAGAACATAAATGATAAGAGTGATAGGATTATGATGTTGGAATGTTTAAAGAGATTTTATATAAAGCAATTGTGTTTCCTTTACTTGAATATCTTGGGACTGGGTATTTTATCTGACTGGAGACAACCTCTTTATAAACCACATTAGTGGTCCACAGTTAGGAATGTAAGGTTTGGTGGAATTAAGAAAAAGTTTATGAGAGACTCAGTGTGCTTGGCCAGGTTTTACGTGGAGTGGTTATGTTTCTTTTACCCGATTGTGATATAGGGATGGACGTTGTATCTGACAGGGGGACATTTTTCTACTACTGTTATAAAACAGCGGGCTTGTGAATTGCCCTCTGCTTTATTTATTCATGGGGCATGCTAACTAAGACTCAATAAGGCTGCCCAAACAGACACAATGTGGAATGGAAGCAGGAGCGCTGGTAGGGCATTCTCTGTCATAGCCTTCCGAGGAACACAGGCTGGGCCTTATGGCAAAAAGCTGTGACCGCCTCTCAGCAATGACCACTGGGACTTTGGACTAGAGAATTTCCATTTGAGAGGCATTTTCTAACTTGCCATCTGACATTAATTCAAACTGCCTCTAAGACTAGGGAACAAAAAATAATCTTAAAACCTAAAGCAGCCATGATGTTTAGGATGATAGAGAAAATTTCTAAGGGAGGTGACCATGGCCAGAAGAGTTTCCTAATATATAGGCTCGTGCTCCCTGGGAAAGTAAGGGTGAGATGCTTGGCAGCAGGGAGCCGCCTTCCTGGGGCTGGCTTTGGAACTGTGTGAGGCATTCCTGGATTCTGTGGTGGGTTTCGCACTACCCTAAAAACAGCTCTTGACTGACCAGCAAAGAGATGCTTGGCTTGTGGACGGCAGTTCCATGGTAAAAGGCCTTTCCTGTTGGAAAGGCCACCTCTCTGGTTGAAGAGGTGGTCACAGGCCCAGGACTGTGATTACAGGGATTGCAGGGATAGAAGCAGGGATGGTTCCGCAGAATCTGCACATGCATTTTTAGACCTATGTCAGAATTCCTAAGGGCAAGAAGGGGCAAGCTGTGCCATTAGCCTCTCTGGCAAAATTGGGGTTAACAGTGTACATAGCTATATTGTCGCATAGTAAAAATACCCGATGCCCTAATCACACCTAATAAAGGCAGTGTAGCTGCCTGCACCTGTGTAACCTTAGCCTACGTGATGGGAGTGGACTGAGGGGAAGGTACTTGCCAGACTAGCACTGCTACATGCAATTTAGACTCACACAGGGGCTGAACCCAATCTCTTCCAAAGGTGGAAAGGTTTGGACATAAATGGAAGGAGGAGGAGGCATCGTGGCTGAGGGTCAGGGAATGAATGAATAGCTTACATAACATAAGAAGGGAGATCCAATACCTCAAAAATGGCTCAGAGAAAGAAATGATTGTCTCTTAGATTAATTATACCAGATGCCCGAAAGGGTGAGACCATGTATTGCTGAAACCACTCCTGCTTTCGGAACCTGACAAGATCAAATGCAAACCTGGGTGCCTTGCCCTAAGGTACATAGGGAAACATTTTCATAGGAGGAGATGCTGGCATGAACTAATGATTAGTAACTAAATGTGATTACAATAATATGGCATCTGGTGACAGAAAACAGTGTCTTCTTTTAGCCTCCACTTATTTAATCATATCAGCATGGACTTTTTTGGAGGGGGGTTGTAATCCAACATGACTTCATTTTTTTTTGCCCAGGTGTTCTAACTTGGGCAATTAGGAACAATTCCAGTTGGCTGTGCCCTTTTGACAGATCCCTATCAATGTGTAGGGTTTTTTTGTTTTTGGTTTTTTTTTTTGGAGGTGGGGATTACTTCCCTCCAACACTGTAAGACCCTAGAGGCTCATCGTGTATTTCCTGCCCCAGTCTTAGAACCAGCATTTCTCTAAGGAGTCCTGCTTCCTTTTATTTGTTTAGAAACAAACATCTGGGCATCAGGTGTGCTCTTTGCTACTGGAATCATTACTTTTTTAGCTAATAACTACAGCAGGCCAAGGGATGTTAGATGCTAGATTTTCATATTCCATCAAATGCTTGTCTGCTGTTCTCTGAGGGTTTCGAAGAACCCCTGGTTTTCTCTCCCCTCTCATCCCCACCCCTTTTTCCTTGCATTTTCTGCAATAAGTATCTATTAACTAACTGATGAGAAAGTATTTCTAAAAAACTTAAGATATTCAGCTGAAATATAACCCCATTCAGAATACTTCTCTGGACTTTCCAACTCATACTCATAGCTGCTTATTAAGACAGGAGGCGGTGGAGGAATCTTTGATAACAACTTTAGTTCTCTTCAACCCTGCATTTCCCCCACCTCCATGGGACTCAACCTAGGGTCCAGGATGAAGAATCTAATCTAGTCCTGTAAGTATGCATGCAGAACAAAAATACATTCACCTAGCTTAAAAAACATCCAAGATTCCTTGTCCTGAATTTTAAGTAGCCCATGTGACCTGGTCCACTCTGGTTTCCAGTTCAAAGGCATCAGGTGGGTCCTGTAGGTAAGCAGCTAACATATCCTTCAACGTGGAAAGAGGGTGGACAGTGAAGAGCGCTCTACCCTCGGGGTATCAGGAAAAGCCGCAGAATGACCTGTAGGGGGTCTCGGGTTGGCTGGACAATAAATATCTAGCCAAGGAAGCCTGCAGAATTGCAACCTAGAGATAAGGGATTGTGAAAAAATAAAGAGCAGCAGGAATCAAGGCCCAGTTGGCACGAGGACAGATCATTACTGCGAGTGTGTGACTGAAGAAGCTTCTAGTTGTAGATGTGTCTATCTGAGAGATGATGTTTATACTTTAAACCAGATTTTCTATCGTGGCTTCCTGGACACGGATGTTAGAAGCACCCAAGAGCTGGTTAAATATGCACATTCAGGCCCTAGAATTGAACATGGAGGTGGGGTGGGGAATCCATATTTTCATATGTTCTCATAAGGTTCTGATGCACACTAAGGCTGACCCTTTCAGAAAGAACTGGAAATCCACAGGCAGGATACATTTAAAAGAGAATCATTGCTCTCTTTGTAAAGATCCAACTGGATCCCACGTTGCCTGTTTTGTCTGTCCGTGTATTTGTGGGTAGAGGGGCTTGTGCAGAACACAGCAGCAAACATGTGCTCATGTCTGAGTCTCTCCAAACGCCAGCAGGAACGGCCTCATTGATTTCTACCATTTGGTCCAGACAACACCTGCCAGTAGGCTCCTGATCACCACTTCTTAGACGTGTTTTTCTTTCCTTCCCCTTGCTCCACATCTCTGACGAACCCAGGGGGCCTTGGGCCTTTACATGGTCTGCACCTTAGTCACTGAGTCAGAGGGTAGAAAAATGTACTGTTGTAAATCCTTTCTCTGTGCCTTTAAGATGTAAATGTATCTCCTAGAACCCAGGAGTAGAGGACCAGGAGCCCTGCCTTTGAAATATAATCACCAGGAAGAACAGGGCCCCTGAGTCCCAGTCTCTGAGGGCAGGTAGAGCCCTCATTTAGGTAAGTGCCCATTAGTAGACATAGACAGCCTATCGTATGACTTTGGCCACTTAGCCAGTTTTTGTCATTTTTCACTTTCCTGACTGCTTGAATCCTCTCTTACTTCCCCTCCCTACTCCCTCACCTTTTCTTTAAAAGGCCAAGTCACCCCTGAACAGGTCAGAACTGAGTTCTGTTCTGTACTAAAGTTCTATACAGTAGCTCCCCCGTGACCCATGGGGGACACATTCCAAGATCCCCAGGGGATACCTGAAAGCACACAATTTTGAACCCTATATATACTGTTTTTTCCTACACCTGTGCAACTTTGTCCACTCACTTTATAAATTAAGCACAGTAAGAGATTAACAACAATAATAAAGGACAATTATGACTCAATTGTCATAAAAGTTATGTGAATGTGGTCTGTCTTTCAAAACATCTTATTGTTTGTACTATTTTTAGATCACAGAAATAAAATGAATAAAACCTGACTTTGCTGGCATTGACTAGTGTTCAGATTTATTCTTCTTTAATACTTCCTGGTGTTCCTGGTGAGGTGGAACCTCCAGTCTCTCCCTCTCCTCTCCTCCCCTCCTCTCCCCTCCACTCTCTCTCTCACCACACCCTCTCCGGGACAGTCAGAGTTTGCTTATGGGAAGAAAAGAGAAAGACATAGTAAATGGTTAAAGAAAGAGATGATAAGGGTTAAAAGGCTTAAACTAGTTTTGATTATTCATAATTGGTTACTGCTTCTCTAGAAAGAGTAAAAAGGGAACTGACTGACTCTATGCCCGGGTAAAAGTCTATAATTTTCAGCTCTCAAACAACTATTTCTTCATGATATTTAAAAAGAAGTTTTGGTGCATGGCCTGGTGGCTCAGGTATTAAGCCCATGCCTGGGGAGCAGTCCACATACAGCTCCAGGACCTGAGTTCATGGTCCAGGATGAGGGGAAGGAACGAAAGAGAACAACTAAGTACATGAAATGCTTCTTCTTCCTCTCTCTTCCCTGACTACCTTCTTCCCTCTTTAAAAAACAAAAACAAAGAAGACAACATCAGTTGCTTTGGGCCCAATCCAAAAAGGACAGGTAATACAATTTCTCTGTAATGGCTCCATTTGAAAATGATTTCATACATGTCAACTTTTAACAAGACAGATGGACACAAATAAACAACTAGATGCATATGTCAAGTGGTGACAAAAGATATGGAATAAAGTTAAAAAAATAAAACCAAACCAAACCAGTGAATGATACAGGAGTGTGATCCTGTGACTCATAAGAAATATATATGTGATCAAGTGACCAAAATTTGGTCTTCAGTCCTAGTGCCTAGTTCACAGCTAAGAGAATGTTCCTGCTGAGAATGTTAAGTGTCTTATTATATTAACAAGGTGACTTTTTGGAAAGTACCTAAGGATGGGGGCTGGTTGCCAGGAGAGAAAAACAGGTGATTCAAGGGCAGAACTTCCAGTCCCACCCCCAGACCTCCTGGGAGGGGAAATCAGACCAATGTCATGAAGCCTCGATAAAAAGCCAAACAAAGAGAGCTTCTGGGTTGGTGAACATGGATTTGGGGAGAATGGCGCACCTAGAGAGAGCATAGAAACTCTTCACCATTACCCCAGACCTCTCCTATGTGTCTTTTCCATCTGGCTGTCCCTGAGTTACAGCCTTTGTAATCTAGTGAGTAAATGGTTTTCTGAGTTCTGTGAGCCACTCTAGCAAATTAACTGAAAGTGAGGAGAGTGTCCTGGAAAATTCTAATCTAGAGACACTTGTCAGAAGCACAGGTAACCTGAAGTCTGAGGAGAGGACTGTGGAAACCTCCAACATGTAGTTGGTTGATCAGAAGCAAGGGTAACAGCTTGAGCCTGTGACTGGTATCTGAAGTGGAAGGCAGACTTGGGAGAATGAGCCCTGAGCCTGTGGAATCTGATGCTATTTCTGGGTAGAGAGTGTCAGAATTGAGTTGAATTCTCAGACACCCTTCTGGTGTTGGCATATTGCTTTTGGTATGGGGAGACCTCCATACATACGCATATCGGAATTGGTCTTGGACACCCAAAACAGGGCGTAGTCAGGGAAGGCTTCTCTTATGAGCCTTGAAACAGAAAGAAAAAAAATCTTTTTTTCTTACTAACCTCCTAGGTTCAACAGTTGAGTCCCAAAGTCAAACTGATAAAAGACAGATATACAAAAAAAAAAAAAAAAAAGATTTACAGAAATATCAGAGTTCACAAAGGAAAAACTGACTCAAGGAGGGGATCAGATTATTGAGATTTATGTACCATATGAGACTCAACAAAGGGAAAGGGGTTTGGGGTTTCTGGTAGGGAGGCAAGTTATGGGAAGGTGGCCTGGGAAAGTATGGCAAGCAAGGGCTGTTCAGTGAGTTTTGACATGAGATTTGGCTCCACCCTCTCCATTGGTAAGTTTTGTTAAAAGCCCTCCTCTTCCTCCTTGGAAAGATCTTTTTCAAGACAGAAACTGATGCCCCATTCTTAGAACCTTTCCTGTGCCTCCTGGTTCTCAGTGGCCTTTAGCTCAGAATAGTCTGTATACTAAAGAAGCACATCTGGGGGTGGCGAGTCTGGTACCCTCAGTATGAAGACAGGACTTGCAGAGCAGGAATGTTTCAGGGGAGGGGACACAGGTGCAAAGACCTGAGCTGAGGCGTCCTGCTTATGAAGAAGGACAGTGGAGCTGGAGGGGTGGGAGTGGACGGGCCGCGGGGGAGCAAAGCATTTACACTACACTTGAGCCTCCTCTGCGAACACTTTCTCGGCCTTGGTCCCAAGTCGGCCCAAATCAAGCTGCTTCAATCTGTTTCAGAAGTTCCCTGGTACTCTACCATTGGAATATAGTGCAATTTATTTAACTTGCTGTTGGATTTTTCTCCCCTTTCCCCCCACCTTTTTTTTTTAAGGTAGCAAGTGAAAAGTAGGAAGTGAAAAGCAGGAAGCAGTTAGAGTGGGTGATAGAGAAAAAATAAAGAGCAGGCTTGCACTTAATAGGGGCCAGGGTGGAAGTGGAGGCCCATACACCATATGTCTAAATATTAAAAGTTATAAATTAAATTGACATACTGTTAAATAAATATGTACTATCTTCCTACCTGGAAAAATAGACTTGATGGAAGACTGGGTTTAAATTTAGACTGTCAGGCTCTTTGGGGTTCTGCACCCAGCCATGGCCAGCTGCCTCCTCTTCTCACTCCTAGCTTCACCCCGCACTGAGAAGGCCCTGGAGTGCACAGGCAGGCTGTCGAGTTTCCATCTGTGAAAAGCTGACCTCTGTGAAGTCCTTTTACAAATGGAGCAGGGGAGTCATTACAGAGAAATCGCATTACCTGTTTCCTTGAACTGGACCAAATACCCACGGACTGGGCCATACCAACTGTTTGAAGAACTAATCCTTGAGAAGACATCTAGGTAAGGTGATAATTAAGGACTTTTAGCTGAAGGACAGAATCTGTCAAGTTTCCTTCTCATCCTTTCTAGAGAATCGGTCAATAATTATGTATATCCCAGAACAGTCTACACTTGTAAACACAAATCAACTCTTTAATCATTTATCTCATCTTCCTCTTTTCATTTCATACAAATTTCTGACTTTTTCTTTGAAATGGGAATGTGCATATAAAAATTTTCTACCCAAATCAGTGTATCCTGAATTATAATTCTTTGATCCCAAATAACAGTGCTTTGCCTGTTTACTATCTCCTGCATTTTTAGGTTGGCACATTTATGCTGCCCTGGGGCCTCAGGTTACCCAGGAGGACAGACTCAGGAAAGAAGTCTACAGAGGTCCTGCATGCAGGCTGGATCATTTCAGTAAGAATGCTCAGATGCCAAATACTTGGACTGTGGTCTCGAACCACGTGTGTGTGTTGTGGGGTGGAGTGCAGCACCCCTTAATTATAGACTTTCTGACCCTTTGGTCTGACCCTTTGGAAAGCTGGGGCACAGTCAGAGCAGGGTCCTGTGAAGCACAAGTCCAGAAAGGAGACCCCACATGCCCAAGTCTGAGGCTGGTGCCACTGAGAAGTGGACACAGACTGTCTGCCTTGGGCAGAAACTGGCAGCATGGGGAAAGTGGAGAGGACAAAGCAGAGACCCAAACCAGAAGCCCAGCACGCTGGAGGGACCCAGGTGAGTAGGTAGCAGGAAGGGACAAATCTGCCAGCTTTACCCAAGGCACATCCACATCAGCACCTGCAAAAGGGAAAATTTGGTCCTCAGAGTGAAAGAAATCTCAGCTCTAACCTACTCATAAAAAGAACAGTCACTGAGACTACAAGTATAAACAATGAAGCTGAAACAAGTAATGAACATACCATCATCGTCATCTCTTCTGTTGTTCCATGAAAATAACATAAAGTCCAGTGCTCTCAGAACTGAGAATGTAGATTCCAGGCCCAAGATGGTGGCTAATGGAGAGGTTTTTATCAGTCAATTTGCATCTCTGTCAGTTTCCTCACCTATCAAACAGAGATATACAGTACTTGCCCAATCTCCCTCTACTGGAAAGGGATTTTTATGATTATTCAAAAAATGTATTCCCTTTGTGAATAGAAGATCAGATGAAACAAAACCAATCCTTGGACACTTGCGACAGAACTGAGGTTATCAATAGGGAATGGGGGCAGGGCAAATGGTGGCAGAGCCCACTGGACAATGGGGAAGAACACTTGGTGATTTGGTGGAGGGCACGGAGTGTTGACATGTATCTAAGGAATGGGTAAACTATACATAGGAGGTTATTTTAATGTGTAGAATAATTACTACAATAAAAATATGTTTTAAAAAAGGTATATGCACACACACTCCCACCTGAAAAAAAAAAGCACCTATCATCTAACCTCAAGGACCAGGAGGGCACTCAGTAAAGGGCACTTACTTTGGTAGCTTTAGCTTAACTATTTGGACAATGCTCTTTTTTTTTTTTTTAAGTAAAGGTACAGGCAGGAAAAAAGGCAAGCAGGCAGGCAGGCAGGGATGTCCACCGGGGTCCTTCCACAAGACTGCTTTATGAGCTGCATTTCTCCATATGAAATGGAATCCATTGGTCAGATGTTTTTTCAGCGAGATCTGGAAGGCAGAAATGAAGTGGGAACCTAGAGTGTCTTTATGGCCCAGGGAGCTGAGATGACTGGAGTGTGGATTATGTAAAACCCAAGGATCTGGGTTTGAGACCTAGGCCCAGGAAGGGGGAACCAAAATGAACAAACAAACAAATTTACCAAAAAATGTATTCCTTTGCTAAAGTGAATTTTCTCTTTTAAAGCTGACTTGGCTGATTCAACACAACCTTGATGCAACCTTCACTAGAAAGGTCAAGCTGCCTCCTGCCAGATAAGCAACCAGGCAAGGAGGACCGGCTGACAGGGAAGACATGCCAACTTTTAAAGGGGAAGGGGCAGCTGTCTTTCCAAGCACCTGTCTGTGAGCACCAAGGTGAGTAGTATAGGACATCTGAAAAGTAAACCCTAGATATCTCCACATTTGCAGAGGAAAAGTGAGAGCATTTACATTTCACTCAATTGCTAGAGACACAAGCAGACAAAGGGCAGATTTCAAACACTTTCTGTTCACCGAAGTGTGCTGATACATTAGGGAGCTTGTCAGTGGTGAGAGGACTGAGGAGAGATACACAGAACAACAGAAGGGTCCTTTACAGAACAATGTGTCCACGCACGCCTGTGTGTAGAGCAGTACTAACGACTATCATTACTGAATACCAAGAGAGCTCAAATGTATAGAATTGATTCGGTCTTCATCAAAATCCCAGCAGGTTACTTTGAAAAAAAGAGACAAGATGATTGGTAAATGCATATGAAAAAGCAAAGGCTTTCTTCAAAACAAAGTTGGAGAACTTACACTATGTACTATGAAGACTTACTATAGGTGTGCCCTAGTGGAGTAATGGTTAGGGCAATTTCCTCTGAAAGAGCACAGGCCACATAACCCTGGGCTCCAGTCCCAGGTCCAGGGGGAGACAACCAATGGGAATAACTAAATAAAAATAAAAATGAAAGTGTTTCTAAGATATATGCATTCAGTATTTCTGACAAAGGCTTAATATCTAAAATATACAAAGAACTCATAAAGCTCAACAACACAACAATCCAATCAAAAAATGGGAGGAGGAATTAGAGAGACACTTTTCTGAAGAGGACATATAGATGGCCAACAGGCATATGAAATTATGTTCCTACTCGCTGGCTATCAGGGAAATGCACTTTAAAACAACAATGAGATATTACCTTATACCTGAAAGATTGGCTATTATCCAAAAGTCTAGAAAAAACAAATGCTGGTGAGGAAGTGGAGAAAAGGGAGCACTTTTGCACTGTTGATGAGAGTACAAATTGGTGCAACCCCTATGGAAAAGTTTGAAGATTCCTCAAAAAACTGAAGATGGAAATCTCATATAATCACGTCATTCCACTTCTGGGCATCTACCCACAAAATACAAAAGCACCCATCTGCAGAGATGTATGTACCCCCATGGTTATTGTGACCCTATTCACAATAGCTAAGAACTGGAAGCTACCTAAGTGCCCAACATCAGACGAATGGCTAAAGAAGATGTAGTACATATATACAATGGAATACTACAAAGCACTAAGAAGAGATGAAACCCTGTCATTTGAATCAACATGGATGGAACTAGAGGGAATTATGCTAAGTGAAACAAGTCAAAAGAAGAAAGATAGATACCAGATGACTTCACTCATAGGTGGAATGTGATTAACAAAACAAAGGAACAGATAAAACATAACTAACCAGAAACATTTGCAACAGAACTGAGGTTACCAAAAGGGAATGGGGAGGGTGAAGCCCACTGGACAATGGGGAAGAACACTTGGTGATTTTGTGGAGGGCATGGTGTGTTGAACTCTATCTAAGAAATGGGGAACCTATACATAGGAAATCTCTACTGTGTAGAATAATTACTGCAATAAAAACATTTTTTTAATTAAAAAATAAGTGTTTCTTCCTCCTCTCTCTTCCTGCCTGCCTGCCTACTCGCCTTCATTCCTGCTTGCACCTTTCCTTAAAAAAACAAAAAACTAAAACTAAAAAAAAAACTTACTATAAAGCTACAATAATCAGAACAGTCTGGTGTTGGTATAAAGAGAGAAAAATAGGTTGAGAGAGTAGAACAGAACCCTGAAATAGAATCACACAGACAGTTAATTGATTTTCTACAAAAGTACCAAGTTAAGTCAACTGGGGGAAAGGAATGTCTTTTCAGTGAAGAAATCTGCAACAATTGAAATCCATTTGGGAAAAAAAGTGAATCTTGATCCCCATATGATCTTATTCACAAAATTAATTTGAGATGGATCATGAACCTAACCTTAAAACTCAGGTTCTTGAAAAAATAGAAAACTATCTTTGCAACCAAAGTGTAGGAAAAGATTCCTTGGGCAGGATACGAAAAGATTCCTTGGGCAGGATTCAAAAAGAAAAAATTGATCAAATGGCTTCACCAGAATTTAAAATTTCCACTTACCAAAGCTACTGATAAGAAAATTAATAGACAAGTTGCAGACCTAGGGGAAAAGTGATTTGCAGCCACAATCTGACAAAGGATTTATATCCAGGATGTCTTACAAATTAATAATAAAAATATAATCAACCCAGTTACAAAACAGGCAAAAGCCTTTAACAGACACTTCAAGAGTAAGACATATAAAGGTTCAGTTGGCACCACCAGGGTGCACCCCCACGTCCAGCATTTTTTAAACTGCTAATTGAACCTTTATATATCTAATCTAAGAAGCCATAGTTTCATTTTCACCACATATAATTGGTTCCGAGTGAGTCACCAAACCCACCTAGAGCGAAAGGAGGTGCAATTAGACCCTGCTACTTGAGGCAGGAGTGGCAAGATTCTAGAAGAGCGTTTGGGCTGATAGTATTACAGCCATTTCATACAATTTGTGGTGCACAAACCTGGCAAGGAAAGAGGTGACAGATCATACCAAGTCTTGTAAGCCACACCAAGTTCAGTTTTTATACGAATTGTGATGGGGACCCACTCGAGGGTTTTAAGCAACAGAGTTGAACGTATTCAATTGCCCTTAAAAGTTCATTCTAGCAACTCTGTGGATAGATAGTGTAGGGAGGGGGTACAGGAAGGTCAAGTTGCAGACAACCTTAGGTCACCTTAGCCTAGGTGAGGGCATGTTAGCAAGTGAGCCGCCAGGTTCTGGTTGGTTCAGCAGTTTTTACTGAGAGGGCTAACAATGGAGAAGCAGGACTGTCTCTGACATGTCAGGCATGACAGATCAGGGTAGACATATGAGACTGCAACTCGGGAGATACAAATTCAGAAGAAAATAACCAACATTTTCAAAGCGCAGGCGTCGACTAGACAGGTGTCGGCGTAAGCATTTAGAACTTGTACCCACCTCTTCCCTCTGGCACCGCCGACGGTACTAAGGCGTCAGACTAAACCCCGCATGCACACTCGGGCCGACCGAAGGTGTGGGCGGAAGCGCCTGGGCTGCGCACGCGCCGCGGTGTGCGGCGGTCGCCATGGAGACGCGTGGCTCGGGTCAGGTAGTAAGAGTCTGGAGCCGCAGGGCAGCCACGCAGCCGCCTGTGTTCGGCTGCCCCGGGCGCGGGTCACCGCCCGCAGGCTGATGGATGGCTGCGGTGGGGCCGGGGCTTCAGGGTATGGCGGCGAGGAGGACGAGGACGAGGAGGAGCGACAAGGAGGCACTGCGGCTCTGCAGGGATCCAAACTACCCGCCATCGTGGGCAATGCCTCACAACTGACCAAACGGAAGGTGAAGAAGAAAAAGAAAAAGAAGATCAAGGGGTCAGGCAAGAGGGACGGTAAGAGGAGCAGCTAGCAAGACAGTTCAGCTCCCCTAGCTGAGATTCTTTTCCAAGAACGCCCACCTCCACTCCTCCTAGAGACCCCCCATTATCTGGAGACCACTTGAGACCAGAAACACTAACTCACCAAGCTCAAACAGAGGTTCTCCTGCTCCCCACACGTACCCTTTAGGCAGCACAGTGATGCCCCAGTCCTACCCATAAAGACCATCCTTGTCCACAGAGCTCTCCCAGTGAGCACGGAGACCTTCTATCACCACGGAGGCGGCACCAACTCTGCACTCTCCCAGCCCTACATAGAGACCCCAAGTCCTGCATGAAGAATTCTCCATATCCAGGGAGATCCTCCATAGTGACTCCGCCCCACACAGCAACTCACCTTCCACAGCTTTACACAGACACCGATCAATGTAAACTTCTAATCTCTCAGCTGAAACTGGCAATCCTAACAACCCCCACTTTCCTGATAGAACTCTCCTATAGAGATCCTCCAGAGCCTCCTATAGAGATCTATCCTCACACACTTTCCCCAACACAAAGGTGTGAAGACTCCAGTGATACACACAGAAACGCAGACTCCTGTCTTCTGCGTAGAGACCGTCGTGCATTCTGGGCACCTACTTTTAGACACAATGTAGACACCCAGTAAATGCATCTAAGGTATCCTTCATGCACCCATTGTCCTTCCCCAGCCCCACCTGCCAAGGCCAGCCTTCAGTGCACACACTCCACGCCAGTCACTGCTGTGTACACCCTCAGCAACACCTCGTTATGTCAGCATAACCGCAAATTAAAACTATAGCAAAGAGCCCCCATCGGGCATACAGTCTTCACTCCCATACAGATACTCTGGTGTATACTCACAGGCACAGACGTCCTCCCAAACGTCTTCCTCTCTCCAGCCCCTCTTGTGGACACTTGACATACACACACCTACACATGCCACAAACTCAGAGTCTCTCCATCTCACCAGGCTCACCTCAGGGAAGCGTGGGTGCTCAGCAGAGGCACTGAGCACCCACAGTAGACTGAGTGCAGCAGTGACACAGAAGCCCCGTCTGTGAGTGCCTGAAGTCTTCACTGCTACCAGTGTGTGTGGCTGTCAGGTGGCTCTCACCCCGGCACAGCAGCTCTGGCAGTGAGCGTGGCACATCCTAGGCTCAAGTTTCTGGGTTCTGGCTCTTTGTGCAGAACTGGAACCCCTGACAAGCTGGAAGCAGAAGGAGAGGCAGTTTTCCCTGTCTCAACCCTGGAATTTGGGAAGTGAGCAATGGGAAGACGATAATCACTTCAGGTGGAATCATAGTACAAAGGCAAGAAAACAATTCTGGAGTTAGGTCAAAAAGCCCGTGTGTCTGCAAGTCTGAGTTAAAAGTGGATTTTCTCTTTGGTTAGTTTCTGACTCTAGAAATTACAGTAGCATGTACCTCATCCTGTCAGCAGAGGACACCAGATAGTTTTGGGAGAGTAGGAAGAAATGTCTGGAGAGGATCTTTTAAATTTCCTTTTCCCTTTTTTGGGGGGGTGGAGGGGGGTGGGGATGTATTTCTCTTCCCCACCAAAAAAAAAAAAAAAATAGAGAAGAATGAGATGGTAAAGGAATCACAACTTATTTTATAAATAGAAAATTCAGAAATGCTCTTAATGTAAAAAAACAAAAACAAACACTGCAAGTCACACAGCAGAAATATTTCCTGGCTTAGTATATATTGCTTCTCACAGACTGAGGAAGCATTTCTGTTGTTACTTCCATCATAAAGAGTCTAGACTCAGGGTAGAGTCACAGACTCCGAGAACTGGAAACTGCCATGGTAGGATGCGGACAGGTGAGGGGAGGGCAATGTGGTAGAGTGAGAGGCCCACCTTCAGATCCCAGCTCTGCCACCTGCTATGTGACATTGGCGATCACTGAGACTTGGGAGTCTCAGTTTCCTCACCTGAAAAAATAAAGCTGATATCCTTACCCAGACGACCTGGCTATGAGGGCAATCCATTTTTTTTTTTCATTTATTTTTTATTGTAGAAATTATTCTTCACATTAGAATAGTTTCATATGTATAAGTTCTCCGTTTCTTAGACATATTTCAACACACCATGTCCTCCACCAATTCACCAAGTGTTCTTGTCCGTTGTCCAGTGGGCTCTGCCGCCATTGAGGGCAGTCCATTTTTGCTCAATTATATCTTTCCTCCCTTCTCAAAATGATGACCAAAAGCACAGAGCCAGCAGATAGGTACAAGGCTGGTAGGTTTGGTCACCTGAGTGCTAGATAAGAAGGGGTCCCTTACTTCTGTGCTGGTTTGATATCACCCGGAGCAAGGGAGGGCGGATTCCACCTAAAGTCACCACACGTGCTAACACAGCTCATGTGCTTGGCAGATAAACATCAGAGCCGAGGCCTGAAGAGCCAGCAGCTGTCCACATCCATCCATGACATCTTAAGTCCCAGCAAAGACCATGGCCCAAGGCAGGAGCACAGACAGGACAAGGATGAAAACAAGCTCATCCCTTACCCCTCCACTGCGAACCTCCCCCATTGTGCCGAAATAGAAGAGAAACTTTCGAACCAGATCAATGAAAGTCTGCGTTGGGATGGGATTCTGGCTGACCCAGAGGCCGAGAAAGAAAGGATTCATATATATAAAGTGAACCGGAGGAGGCGGTACCGGGTTTTGGCCCTCAAGGGCTTCCACTCTGACCCCTGTGTGGAGGAGACCCCCGAGAACTTACCCTATGGCTCAGATAAAGACAGCAGCAGCAGCAGCAGCAGCAGCAGCAGCAGCAGCAGCAGCAGCAGCAGCAGCAGCAGCAGCAGCAGCAGCAGCAGCAGCAGGCAGCCCTCATTAAAAGCCAGTTGCCTAAGCTACTACGTGGAAGGGGACCTGACTGCAAAGCTCCTGCACTCTGATTTAGCTACTACTCTGCCCAAGTGAAAATCCGCCATGGCGCTGGCAAGCTTATTAATCCTTACCACAAGTTTATGTGTTAAAAAGAATAATAATAAAAGGAAATCAGACCTACATCCAAAGGAAGCAGATGTCTGGCGTGTTGGTGAGGGCACCCTCTCCTTTCATCAGGCCGCCCTTATTTGCCCAGAAAAGCAATTTATTGAAAAAAGTTCTTTTCACCATTTCCTGTTTCTCAGATAAGATGGCATCTCTTTGCCATCTTAATCTCTTATCATAGATGTCTAAAAACTGCCCACTGGGCCCTCCCCCCCAAAATAGAAAGTGTGTAGATTATATTAATCCTAAATCTTAAACTTATGTTAGGAGTAAAACTCATGGCATGCTTGTGCAGTCCCAAGGAAACTGCCTCAAAATATCCTGGAGACTTTTTTAAATAAAATTAAATACATTCCTTGCCCAAATGTGGCCTTCATAATAAGTAGCTTCCAGAACTTCGTCCCTGGGAGGTTATTATGAGAAGTCACAAAAGGAAAATTGCTACTTGTATAAATATGGTCCTCTTTTTATCTTCCAAGATGACATTTTTTTCTAAGCATTTTAAGCAAAGTTCTAGAGCATTAAAAATGCCTTACTATACAATTTTTCCTAAATTACTATTCCTCTGTTCCACAAATATTTATCAAGTGAGGAGTCTGTGTTGTCTTTAGTTTGGGGTTCACCAGAAGCAGACCCTGAAGTACGGATTCAAATGCAAGTAGATGATGGAAGGTGACAGATCAGTAGAGTGCACACAGGGAATGGAGGACAGCCAATCCCCGAGTGCTGTAAAGCCACCTTCCATACTGGACATGATCCATGCTGGGCTCAACCCCTCAGGAAAATATTGTCAGAATGACCACAGAGGTAGAAGGAATTGGGGGTACTTAATGCCTCACAAAGGCATTGGCTGAGACAGGTTTCCAGCCTGCAGTACCCGGGGGCGTAACAGCAGACCTCAGCTGTGCCTGTGGCAGGGAGAGATTGCCTTCAGGCACTAAGGTGTGGTCTGAAAGATCCCAGGGATAGGGTGGTCTCTGGGGTGGCTCTGGTCACCTGTGAATAATGCAGTGCAGGGCCTGTGAGGAGCACGGTGGAGGTCCCAAGAAATTAAATGCTTTGGGGTAGTTGGCAGTCAGCACACACGGTAGAAGTTGGAAGCCATCACAAAGCCTCACATCCTTAAAGTTCTCTGGAAAAAAGTGTCACTCATGTTTCTTAACGGTGTTCACATTAATCAGGTCTCCTACCTGGCATATCACTGAACTAATCACAGTGACCAAGGAAAGAAGTATTTGACTAGTGCAGAGAATTAAGGTGCGGTGGGAAGGGCAACTGAAGTACGGGATGACTTCTCTAGACACGTGTATTGAGCAGGCTGTTGTAGAATCTATATAGAACCTACGAAGAATACAGAATGATTCCCTAAAGAGATGAGAAGATGACCCTCTAGATGAAGAATGACTCATCTATTAAAGGCCCTGACCAAGGGGCATGGGGGTGGATTGCATACAGTCTCAAAATTGGTCTGGATTGACTGCACACTTATCTCCAGGACTATTTATCCCTGGCTAACATTATGGGATCTATTAACAAAAGATGAACAATGTTCTCTAACCACAGGAGAGACATTTGGGGGAGGAGAATATATCAGTTGGTCAGCACTGTTTAGTACAAAATTGGGTTTACGATTTACACTGGTGGTGGTGGAGCCCAGGGGGTGGCTTTCAACCTATAAGGCTGGTCACATGGCTGGAATGTGCCTTTGTAATCAGCCCACCAGACAAAATTCCCACCATGATTAACACAGACTTTGAACTTCTACACCAGTGGTCATGGAAGACTTAGAAGCAAAGTGCTGCTGTGTGAACCCTATAAATATCCACTGTGGAAACTGCAGGGAGACATTCCAGGGGTGGGATGACTTCCGCGTGGACGGTGTCGTAGGGGTCTCCGGTGGCTCCTATCTCCTGGTGTCCGCACCCAACCCCTGGACACTGAACCTACTGACTTTTTGATGAACAGAACATGGCACACATGATGGGTTGTCACTTCTGGGCTGAGGTTGCAAAGGGACTGTGTTCAGGAGACAGAAGCGTGAATGGGTGGCGTGCAGGTGTAGGGAAGAATGGGCAGAGCTGTGGATTTGTGTCCAATGTGTTATACATTTGTCCACGTGGCTTCCACTCTTCCTCTCTCAGGGCTCTGGCTCTGGGGGAAGCCAGCTGCCATGTTGTGGCCATCTAAGGAAAGCCCCAGTGACAAAGAACTGCTGTCTTCGCCTAAGTTTGAAAGCAGGTCCGTCCTGACTTGAGCCTTGAGATGACCGCAACTCCAGATGACCCCTTGACCACAGTCCACGAGAGACCCTAAGCCAGAGGGTCCAACTAAGCTGCATTCAGTTTCTGACCCACAGAAACTGGGAGGTAATAAAGTTGTTTTAGGTGTGCCCTGGTGGCCTAGTGGTCTAGTTCACTGGGCACAGTCCATATACATCCCAAGGTCCCTGGTTCAAGACCCAGGGCCTGAGGGAAAAACCGAGACGAACAACTAAAAATAAATAAAATGCTCTCTTCCTGCCTGCCTGGCTGCCTACTCTCCTTCATTCCTGCCTGTAACTTTCCACTTTAAAAAAAAAAAATGTTTTAAGCCACTAAGTGTGGGGAATAGGTTTGTTACACACCAACAGCTCTCAGGGCTCTGCTCATTGCTGCCAGGACACACATCTCCATTGACCAGGCTCTTTGGAACAGGTGATTTGGGCATTTGACATACTTGATTTCATTTCCTCCTCACAACAATTTTTGAGGCACAAGGGTGTTATGAGTTACCGTCACATGAAGATATGGACACGTATTAGGTCACACAGGGACTAAGGGGAGGAGCTGGGATGTCACAGATGGGTCTGGCTGCTTCTGAAGATCCTGCTCTTAATTTCTGTGGTGCCTGAGACAGGCTCCCAAAGCAGGCGAGAGGCAAACTACACACACTCCCAGGGCTCACCCATGGTGGAGTCACTGAAGACAGCACAGGGGGTTTGTCAGTTGGGTCAGTGCCTGAAGGGGCAAGTGGGTGTTACTGGGAACCATGGCTGGTGGAGATGCTTCCTGAGGAGAGAACCTGAGGGAGCAAGGATCTCCACCAACTGGGCACCAGAAGGCTCCCGGGTGATGAGACTGTGTACTGTTCCTACTTAAATCTGGTGATTGAAACTACTGACATGTCCCCCTTTGGTCATCACTGAAAAGTTTAGGAAGGGGCTGACCTCACTCGACCATCCCCACTTAACCACAAGCCCCCAGGCCTGTACTCCAGCCCACTGTTACTCCCTAACCCTTGGCATTGAGCATGGCTGTCTGAGGTCTCCCTGCTCAAAATGTGGACCTGGGCCCAGCAGCCCTGACACGACCTGAAGCTTGTTAGAAACTCTGTGAGCTCCCCCGGACTCTCATATGCCTGTGCGTCTTGTGAGTCACCTTTGTTCCAGGCTGTCTTTAAGGATTCGGTGTGACCGTATAGTGTCTCCCTCCAGAATACGGGGCATATTTGCTTACTGCTTATTATAGAAAATTCCAGTTTCTAAGCCCAGTGTGCCTCTCCTGTCACATGACCCCTGATGCTCTGACGTCACCTGGCCCTCTTCATTCTGTGGGAAGCCAGGCTCTGGACACCAACACAAATGCTGAGATTCTAGCTTTTACTCTAACTAATAAACTGTCCTGTCTCTGATCCAAGAGTCTCATTTCTTTAGACATCATCCTTGAAAATGTGGCCTGTACGAACCGCCATGGAACACAGTATTAGCTTGCAGCTCAGACTCCTAAGTTCTTGACAGACTGCCCATTTCTCTTTAGTTTCTCTGCCCTTAACTCATTAGAAAGCTGTATAATGTTATACATTTAAAGTTTCACTTTTCAAATAATATAGGAAATGCATATGCATGACAGACAAATTAGAAGATATAGATATGACCAAAGTGTTTTTAATTTTTTAACATTGAATCGGTCTAGCAGATAAGACCACCAGATGCAGTCCACATACATAGCAGGGAACCAGGTTAGAGACCCAGGGCAGTGAGGGGGTGGGAGTGGGAACCAAGATGAATAACTTGATTAAATAAAATGCTTCCTCCTCTCTCTTCCTGCCTGCCTGTCTACCTGCCTTCATCCTGCCTGCACCTTTCCTGTAAATAATAACAGCAAATATCAAATAGTCCCTCTCCTCAAAGAGAGCTAGACTTACCTGTTTGGTCCGCACCATTCTAGTCTTTTTCTATCATGCTTCTTTATACAGCAAAATTAAATGAATGGGGTAATGAGCCATATGTTCTTTTAATAATTCTCTTTAAAATGTAGCATAAACAAGTCACTAAACTGACAGCTACATCATACTTTGTAGTGCTTGCCTGAGATTCCATTGTCCAGACTATTCACCCAATTCCTATTTATGGACATTTACTTGGTTTCCTAATCTTGGTTATTCTAAACAACTTTGCACAGAACATCCTTATATGAACATTTTGGTGTAATTTTCCAGTGCTTTGGATATATTCTTGGAAGTGAAATTACAAATCAAAAGATAAAACAATAAACACTTGCAGAGCTTTTAAACTCATGCTAGGTACTGTCTAAGCGTTTTGCTTGTATCAACTCATCTAGTCATCACAACATCACTGAGAAAAATACCCCAAAACTCTTGTTGTCTCCATCGTAAAGAAAGTTTAAGGGACTTGCTCAAGCCCACACAGCTGATAAACGATAGCGCTGAGATTTGAACGCAGGTGGTCTGGCGAAGGGACACAGATACTCCAAACACACTAGTTTGGCATAAGGATTATTTTGAGCTAAAGGCATTTGGGAATCAACCTAGGTAGAATTTTTTCTTCTTTCTTTCCTCTTATCTGTCTAAAAGCAGGGCACATGTTTCCCTCTGGGAAGGTGGTACAGATGGCCCCTTCCCCCATACCAGGATGAAAAGCAACTCTTACCAGAGACAGAGCCAGCCCTGACATGAAGCTGTCAATAAACAGACCTTCCCAAAATACCCCTTATCTTCCATTAATTTCTCTGATCTGTTTCTTTGCTATTTTCCTGCAATTTATTGGCCCCAGAAGCAACACCCTCTTTCCTTTGAGTCACTTCTCAATTTATGGGCCTTTGTTAAAATAGCGTAAAGACTTCCAAGTCTAATGCTTCTTTGGATTTTCACTTCTTTTCTGAGAAAGCCCCCATGCATGTAAATGGTAAGATGGGTACGCCTTTCCTGCCGTTGATCTGTCTTTCACCTGTTTAACTCATAGGCATCTTTCACATAATGAAAGAAGGTAGAGGAAAAGATTTTTCCTCATTCTCAGCGGTGCCACAGTCTATGTACCCAACTCCTATGCATAGATGCTGATTTTAAATGTCTTCCTCACCTTTCCTAAGAGCCAAATAGGAAATGGAAAAATATATGGATCTTTGATTTCATATCCCTTATGTAGAGGTGGTTATCTTAAGAGTCATCTTAGAACTTCATGCCAGGAAAAGTCCTGTCTTTAGGGCTTCACGCAGGCTACTTTTCTCTTCAGCTTTGCTTGTTTTTATTTTTGCTGTTTTATTTGTTTGTTTGTTTGTTTTTTCCCCAGGATTTTTTCTCAGTTACAGTAACACTTCTTAGTTCTGTGGAGGCTGTCTTCAATGGCAGCTCTTCACCAACCGCCCTTTACTCTGGTTTTAGTGCCTGTATCACATAAAAGCGTTTTGCTGTTTGTGTTTGTTTTAAGAGGAAGGGAAGCAGGCAGGAAAGAAGAGAGAAGAGGAAGAAGTGTTTTATTATTTAGTTGCTCCCCGTAGTGCTGGACTGAGATCCCGGGTCCTGGGGCTGTACACGGAGTGCTCCCAGCCATGGGCTCAACCCCTCATGTCTAAGTGGACATAAACAAATACATGAAACAGCATGAATGAAATAATGACCTTAAATTAACTCTTCAGACCCTCATTGCTTTGTGAGATCTTCTGCAGGTTTGGAAGGGGTTGGGCAGGCTTTCAGAATATCCTGCTAATTGTGCTTGCCAGCCTAATTACTTAAACAAAGCCCCAAGCCTTTTGGAGAAAAAGAGTAAATTGTAATTACTAGCAACTGGTTCCATACACTCATGACCCCTGTATCCCCATTCTGAAAAAGAAAACCAGCAAACATAAATAACAGAAAACTCCCACTGGGGGAAAAAAAACCAAAACACAGCCCCCTCATGCTCTGATGCCGGGATTCCACACCTACACTATTGTGAGGCGAAAACAGTATTGATGGTGCCACCGTTTAAAGCCATGGAGTCTTTGAGATTGATCCATTCTTACCATCATCAAAAACTGCAGTTCTCTAAACCTCTAGCAATGGTTTAGCTCTTGGGGCAATTAAGTGATTTTTATTTTTTGCTCATATGTATTTTCTGGTTTTTAAAAAATGGGCAATCTTTAGTTGTGCCATTATAGTATATGTATATTAAAGATGTACTTTTTTCCAACTTTTTATTATGGAAAATCTCAAATATATACAAAGTGAATATAGCATAAGGAAACTCCATGTTTCAACCAATTTCTAGAACTTTTAACATTCTGCCATTTTTCCATATTTATTTATCTCATTGAATATATTTTATATACAACTGTGTAGATTTGCGGTGTACAGCATTCTAGCATTCTTGCTTCATCTATATCTCCACCTACTTCCCCTGCCTCCATTCAACAATAGCCATTATTTTACGGTTTCTTCCTTGAAGTGAAAGTTACATTAGAATGCACAAATCTTAAGTGTACAGTTTTGACAAAATGTATACCCATGTAACCCACCCCCAACATGATATAAAACATTTCAGTCTCCAAAGTTCCCTTCAGTCCCTTCTCCATAATCCACCATCTAGCACACCTAAATATTTAGGAAAGCACTATTTTTAGCTTTTTCAACTGCTTTGCCCATTCTAGAATGTTCTTTGGTGCCTATTAGCATTATGTCTTTGATATTCATCCACAATGTTCCATTTATCAGTAACTTGTTCCACTGTATGAATATGCACCACAGTTTATTAATTCTCCTGTTGATGGAGGGACATTTCAGTTACTTCAACATTTGGCTCTTGTGAAAAGACTGCTCCGGACATTCTTGCTTAACAAGCCTTTTGTTAAACTCCACACCTATTTACATTTATCTTGACTTAGTATCTAGTGATGTTTTATTGTGGTTTTAACTTGCATTTTGCTGTTATCTAGTGATGTTAAACACTTTTTCATGTGCTTATTTTCTATCCACCCACATTCCCTGTGAAGCATCTGTTCAAGTCTCTTGTGCAATTAATAGGGTTGTCTTTTTGATGTTGACTTGTAGGTGCTCATTATATATTTTGGATATAATAAGTCCTTTGTCAGTTGTTTGTGAATAATTTTTTTCCACTCTGTAGCTTACTTTTATTTTCCTAATGATTCTTCGAAGAACAGGAATTTATATAATTTGCTTTGATTTTTTTTCCAGATTTTCTATTTCATCTTGAATCAGTTTGATAAAATAAGTTTTTAAATGAATTTATTCATTATAAGTTATTAAATTTATTGGCATAATAATGTTTCTAATATTACCTTATTATACTTTGATGTCTGGAGAATGTCTATTTAACCACAATATTTGTAATTAGTGCTTTTTATTTCTTGATCAGTCTAGTGAGGTTTATCAATTTTTTTCAAAGAATTAATTTTGGGGGCAAGCCCTGGTGGAGTAGTGGTTTGGTCAATTGCCTCTGGCTGAAGTGCAGTCCACATACCTCCCAAGGACCCAGATTCATGTCCCGGATTGGGAATAACTGCCAAGATGTACAACTAAATAAAATAAAGTACTTCTTCTCTCTTCCTGTTTGCCTGCCTACTAGCCTTCATTCCTGCCTGCCCATTTCCTTTACAAATTAAATTTTTAAAGATTCCATAATCATTTGTTTATATTTCAAGGAGTCTGTTTTATTTCCTTCCTTTGATTTTGGATTTAATTTGTTCATCTTTTTTCTAGACTTCAAAGGTAGAAATTGCCACAAGGAGGTGACAGGGATGGGATGCTTCCTGCAGTGACTGATAGTTATTTCAGGGTTTCCTTCATGTCCTTTTAGTCTTCCAAACATCTGTGTATTCACAGATGTGTGAAATCCCCTCTGTTGTAAATATGTGTAGTACGATTTTGATTTTCCTGACTAGACTCTGATTGTTACACATACAACTGGCATTCCAAAAATCACATTGGTTCTATGACAGCTCGTGGGTTCTCAGGTCCAGTGAGCTTGGAAAATGCTATATATTAGATCTTCCCTTTTGCAGAGTTATATTGCACATTAGCATATTAAAGGCTGTGGTTGATTACTGTTCAACAAATATTCACTCTTTCTCCCTATATCCCTGGGGGACATCTGCTTTCATTCATGTTAAGTTGGGCCTTGCAACTTGCTTTGGCCAGCAGAATGCGGGTGAAGTTGCAGGGGCCCAGCTCCTAGTGTAGATTTTAAGAGATACTGTAGGTTTCTACATGCTCCTCTAGGAGCTTTTGACCTCTTCCAAAGACAAGGACATACCCCAGGTAAGCCCTCCTGCCCGCTTCAGAGGCAAATGGAACAAACCTCAACACACAGAGCCTTGAGCAGAGCTGCCCGGTTAGACCTATAGACTCACAAGCAAGAAACAAATGCTTCCTGCTGTGACTCTGTGTGATGTGCTGTGATTTTATGCCAGTGAGTCTGTGGTGGTTGTTATGCAGCCGAAGTTGATTAATACAAGGGTTTCAAGAAGCCCTGCAATAAACATATTTAGCTTTATCCAGCTTTTCATTTCTCCAAAATTATTTAATCATAGAACCTTATTTATTATTATTATGCCACAGAAATCATCTTGGGAAACAGTGATATAAACAAACCCCTTGATAGTAATCATGCTCTAAAATCAAATTATTAGAATTTAATTTTGAAGAGGCTTTCCTTGTAATAGGATGTTACTTAATCAATAAGTCAGTCCCTTCTTAAATTTCTGAGTATACCAAAAATGCTTCCTAAGATTTAGCATGTTATTAATTATACCTATTACTGTTTCTCTTGAGGGCACCATCTTAATTTAACATACTTTTGCCTTTTTCTTTCTCCAACACACCCATACCACACTCCCGCACAAACATTACAGCTTTAATTACGCACTTTGTGTTTCTTTCGAAACATTGGAACTACTGATTAGCCCATTCATTTTATGAAAAATTTACACCCTATAACCTAATTGGCAAAATTATCCCTATTGTCATCTCAGTCAGTCAAATTAGACATACTTACTTTTAAAAAGAGACTTTAAAAAATTATAGGATGATCACATGCATTCCTGGGACATTTCTTTTTTTTTTTTTTTTTTTGAATCATAACTCAAAAGACTAACATAAAGTACAGAGACTTGCCATGAATTTGACACTTGTATGAAATAAGATGCTTTCACTTTGACTATTTCTGTCTACTCTCTTTTTGCTTTGCCCAAAGGGACTTTTCCCCGGGAAGCCTGAGATTGAAGAGATGTGGATATTGAATGAAAAGCTTCATGGCTCCAACTCTTTCATTTACCAGATAGAGGCAGGAGGACCTCCCACACACAGGCCCATCTTGTGTTCATCACCACACTTCACCCCTGACAGAATGAGGTGCAGGATGCAGACAGATGCAAATTCTTCCAGGGGGCTCCTGGTGCCCAGACACCAAGGTTTCTAACTGTCCCTTTGTCTAACACCTCCAAGTTTTTCCTGCCCAGAGCTACATAGCACAATAAAACCAAAGATGGGAGACACCGAGGCACGGAGGTCTTCTGCAAAGTAGGGGAAAGGCAGTTTGAAAAGCAAGATGGGAAGGGAAGTCTGGCATAGTCACACACAGGCAGGCACATTTTCAGGGCACATGGGTTTTTGGAAAGAGGACACACTGAATCTGGAAACAAATTCAGAAAAATCTTCTTGTGCCCCCAGGGGAGCTCAAAATACAATTATGTCTTTACATTTCTCAAGAGGAGAAGCTGTTTTTCTTAACCACTTTATTTTTACTTTAAAAAAGGAGACACATTAGTTTTGTTTTTTCTAAGATAATTTATTATTAAATGAAGACATCACAAAGCAAAATGGAGTGGCACAGATATCAAAGACAAATTTAGAAAATTTTCTTTTGTCAAATACTCTTCCAGAACTCCTACAGAAACAGGAAAAGTGTCCAAGGAAAAGGTACTCATTCTTTATAAAAGGTCTGTGATTTTGAAAAGAGAACTTTTCTCTGAAAATACAAATCATCCTTATGATATAAAAGCCATGATTTAAAGGAACTAAAAAAATGATTTCAATAAGTACACTGTATCTCCCAGATATGCTTAGGAATGTTTTGATTTTAACCAGTGAGATTTAAAAATCACTGCAAATGACCCTGACTCCACCATTGATGGGTATCATTTGCTCCACCCTGCAGTGTCCATTATGTCTTTCTTTTCTGAGACTTTCAGTCAATGGGTTCAGAGAAAAAGAAAGGAGCTGAACGAACTACAGCTGGCTCCCTATTAAATAACTTAAAATGCACCTGCTTTGTCGTTCACATTACACATTCACAACTGCTCACTTCAACTTCCTTTATCGATCTCGTGCAGATTCTCCCCACACCTAAAACACTTTTCATGAACTTAACCCAATCACTGCAAACAAAACATCGCCTATGGCCACCTCAATACACTGCTGTGTTTAAAGACCATGTTCTCCCACACTGCCTCTCCGCCACACCACTTACACGGTTGTCCCCAGCTCATTCGTGTGTCTTCGCTTGCCAGAGCGAGGCCTTAGGGATTCTCTGAGCATAATTTAAAAATTACATTGACTACTTGTCTTCAACGATCCTGAAATCGGAGAGAAAAATTCATTTTCATCCACAAATGCCTTGCAGTTTTGCTCTTCCAAAGGCAGGCAGCATCTGCCCAAGGACTGAGACTGTGGGACCCAAGAGTGCCCCCTGGAGGCACCCCTCCTGAGTGTCACCCTGGCAAACGTGGGAGCAGGGAGCAAATGTGCTCCACAGAGGGGAGGCACCGAATCCGACTGAACAGATGCACAGCAGACTGAACATTATTCAGTCTGAAGAGGACACCAAGCAGTTTGGCTCTATAGGCCTCCAATGATTTTAAATGAGGGTGATTATCATCACACCTGCTCTCCTCAGTCCCTGCTGTGGCTCTCGGGTATCCACGGAGCTATCAATTCTGCTTCTACAACAGATGGAACCATCCACAGAAACCCAGAGAGACAGCGGGAGTCCGAGGTGACAATATTCTTACTCTGTAACCCTTGAGCACTTGACAGCATTTGGAGATATTCAAAATATCCATAGCTTGTTCTTTCAAATATTAGAAGAGAAAATGTCATTTATCACTTTCATTACTCAACATCTGCAGGAGGAAGAATGAAGAGCTGGGGGCAGAGGGGACAGGGGCTGCAACCCAGAGGCAGCCTGGCTACCCAACTCCCCCCGCGTGGGCAGCTGGTTCTGCAGACTTCACGACGTTTCTCCAGTTCATACCCACTGTCACAGCGGTCCCACTAAAACGACACATGAAAGAACGGTGTCCTCTCACTACAGTGGCCAAGTTTTGGTTTGACTTGAGATACCATTTCCGATTCTGAATTTGCTTTCACTTAATCTGGAGGGGGATGGACTTCCTTGGTATTTTGGCTTAGACTTAAGGCACTGCAGCGTCATTTGCAATATTGACGCGATGGAAACTCCAGGAGGGCGTCTACCTAGTGTCCCTAGGGGGGACACCTATCCTGATGAACCAGGGCACCAGAAACGTCGACATCTGCCTCCTCCCAGAGGACATCCTAGGTGTGACCATGGGTTCCCTCTGTGACTGAAACCCACCTCGTGAAGTCGTTCCCCAAAGTATTTTTCCACAGCTTTCCTTCAAAACGCCTTTTCTCTCAAAAGGGCCCTTGCTATGTTTTGCCTTATGAAAAAATAGGAAAGTATTTGGAAGCCCCAAAATACGTATCAGGAGTTACACAAGCCTGCAGAGATGGTACCAGACGCCAAGGGTGTGAGGCACTTTGCCAGCGCCTGAGCTGGGGACCCACCGGTGGAAGGAACGGGGACAGAAGCCAAGGCTCCCAAACTCGGCCATCAGTGACCTGACCGTCCTGAAGAGGCTGGAACAGAGTGAACCTTTTCTTTCTTTCTGAAAAAGGCATCTTATATTGTGGTTCGAGTTTTTTGGTTTTTTTTGTTGTTTTTTTTTTCCGTATTATGAAAAAGATTTAGAGAATTCCAAGAGTTTGGTTAACAGGAAATCCAAATGGAAATGGAAATAAAAAATGGAATGGAACTCAACTCTCCACAGATTGAACCCATATGGGTGTCACAGCTTACTGAATTAGCACCACTCTTGTAGCAGTGAAGACACCCGGGGCTGAAATTTCTGAAAACTCACTTTTTCCATCCCAGAGATTTTTTTCCACGCTCTTCCACAGATAAACTGACCAATAGGAGGGCAGCCCTCCCCTCCTTTCCTCTCTCTTCAAATTGTGACCTTTTGCTCTAGCCGTCTTTGTATTTTCTCATCAAATTGAGACTTTGGGGGAAACTATGCAGCAGCAAACTATGAAATATACTCTCTTTAAAAACAATTTGAGGTGCACCCCTGGGGCTCAGGTGGCTGAGACAGCTATGGTGCAGGCTGTGTAAAGACTTCGGACCTGGGTTTGAGACCAGGGCTGGGGTGAAAAAAAACCCAAAAAAACAAGAAACGTTAAACCCAAATTTTCTCAGCAATTATCAGATGCTGTGACAGTTTTTCTTCCCCAGGCTGGGTTTACAGGCGTCCCTAGGTTAGACTCCTCTGGGAACGGATGGAGTCAGCTTTCATCTGAGAGGTAATCGCCGCCCAGGAACTCCGTGGCTTCCAGCTCCACGCTGGACAGGAACCTCCTCAGCGTCTTGCGGCAGTTGTAATCCAGGGTGGTGGTGTAGATGGTTTTGGGGTACTTGGGGTAGATGATGGTGGTGCTGAGGAAGCGTGCGGGCTTGTGGCGGGGCTCGAAGCGCACCTCCGCCTTGTAGTTGCGCCAGGTGCAGTTGGGGATGCAGGTGACCGTCTGGCTGCAGGAGGCCACGGCCAGGCCCAGAGGCAGGTGGACGTCATCAATGAAGTGCCTCTCTGAGTCGTATTTGACAGAGGAAGTGTACCTGGGTGGGAGACACAAAGCAGCATGAAGCTGCTCCTCGGAGCTAAGGGCACCGGGGTCTCAACTGCGACCTTGAACCTCTCACGGGGTGCAAACCTGGCGAGATGACTACTGGAGTGAGAAGCAGCAGAGCTGGGGAAGCACTCACTCGTCTAAGTCCTTTGCTGCGGGGGTCTAATTTAATTGTCCCAATGACCCTGGGGCAGGCAATCAGGTGCAAAGGCTAAGTCACAGTGGCAGGGAGCAGTGGGGCTAGGGTTAAACACAGCTGGGCGGGATCTACGGTTTTCCCTGCACTCAGTATTTCTCACGGCAGGCGGCAGCCCCTGAGGTCTACCCGCCTTCACATCAGCTCCGACACCCTGGGCAAGTGACTTAGCTTTTTCAAGCCTCAGTCTCTGCAGTCTGTAGCGGTGCCCAGGTAACTGCACGGAGGATCAGGAGACAGCGAGTGTCAGTGGTAACTACTATCTAATGAGATGGATTCTACGGCTCCAATAGGAGTGAGCTGTTTCTCCATCCTATTAACTGATCTAGCAGCTCTTTATTGAGTGCATGAAGGGACCCAGAAATCCTGAGTGCTGGTTCTAAAGGCCCAGCCATACCAAACACTAGTATGTGGTCCACCCTGGTCTTCGGTTTGGAGACCCCTTCTAACCCAGAGACTCCAAGATCTGACCTTATCAACCAAAGCTAATTACAATCTTGATCTCAAGCCAATAAAATTAATATCCATGTTCCTTAGTAGTTTTGTTTTGAAAGTCTTTAGGTAATTTGAAAGTTAATTTTTTTTGTGTGGAAGCAAAGCATTAATTCATTTTACTGCATCGTTATGGCAGCTTCATCGATGCTAAAGCCAGCATCACACAGACACCTCTACCCTCAACCAGCCCCTACCCACTGGGAAGGGAATACGAATATGTATTCTTTCAGTGAGTGGGACAGAACGCCTATTCTTCTTGGCGAAGGAGGGAAGAGGCTGGTGGAAGCTAATGTCATGAGGTCATGTCCCCATTTTGTTCAAAATACAAGCTCCACAGGAATAAAAGACTAAACTGCTCACCTCCAAACTGGTGAGCCTCCTTTGTTCCACGTCAAAGGGCCCTTTGTATTAAGGCAACTGAAACTCCGGCTATAAAACCACCTGTTACCAAAAGTAAAGTTCCTTTCTCTAAAAACACGTATCTTTAACAGAGCTTCTCCATGAATCTTTGCCCTCAGACAATCCTGGATAAAATAAATTTCCAAAGGAAGAACGGTACTTGCCCAGTGAAATTATAACATGAGACAAGTTTACAGTACCTTGAAGGAGGGGTGTAGAGTTGGGGGTAGGGAAATGAGGGGAGTATTTTCTGGAAAGAGGAACTACTCTATAACAAAATTTTAAATATCTGATGGCCATGAACTATGCTGTAAAAAAAAAGCAAGTTGCAGGACTTTATAACATGATCTTATTTTTATTTTTATAAAGTATCTATAGATTTACTTAGTTGGAATGCAGAAAAAAAACCCAAAAGAGTAGCCACCAAACTGTGAAAGTCTCTGACACAATTTATAATTAATTTAGTTTTAAATAACAAGCATCAGTTTCTGGAATAAAAAAATAAAATAAATAAGTAAAATATAATCAGGATGCGTTATATTTACCTTACTTCCGTGGGTGGTAAGGGGTCAAACTCCACTCCTTCGCCAAAGGACAGCGGACATAATCTTGGCGAGCAGCCGGGGGCCAGAGAGTTGGGAAGAGATGCTGGATTCTGCGAAGGTGGAGAATGGAGTCAGACCACAGGCCAATGTGATGCCTCCCCCACAGGAAGTCCTGGCTCTCAGTCTCCTGCTGAATGGCCCAGCTATGATTTATGTCCCACTCCAGGAAAGAGGCTGAGAAGAGGTCACCCACAGTGTGGTAAGAGTACTGGACAGGGAGCCAGGAGACTGGGGCTCAAATTCTGGATCTGACACAAACGTGCTAAATGCCCTCAGAAGAGCCTCACCGCATGTCCTCTGACCTGACTGCTCACCAGAGGGGTGTCCCCTTCCATCATTGTCACTGAGGTTTTGTGAAAGGCTGTAAACAAATGCCAACTCAGCATCCTGACCCCTGCCAGACCCAGGGGCTGCAGCCTATCCTACAGCAAAGCAGCGAGAAAACCTCCAGGAACCCCCAATTATGTGACCCCAACCCTGTCATTGTCTCAGCAACACTTCAGAAAAGGCCAAAACCAACAATGCTACCAGGGATTTTTTCAGTCTCTGAAAATTCAGCTCCACTCCCCCCACTTCTGGAGCCACAGATCAACTCTCAGTCAAGGCACAGGAACGCTCAAAGTCGCTGGCAGGCGCCACACCAGCAAGTTCTGCCACCGTCCACTCTACCCCAAAGAACCGGAGTCCAGCATTCCGAGGGGCTAGCTGTCCTCCAGCCTGGTCCAAACACTGGCTTGCTGATTCATCAAGTAGCCTGAGTAGGAGGCAGTTCCATCCTAGCCACAAATACTGTGACTGGTGTGACTAGGACAGGGCTTCTATGTCAAGCATACAAAGAAGAGAGCAAAGTTTGAATCTTTTGAGTTCCCCTGTTTACAAGAGATCTGTCTTTCGGGTTTTTTTTAAAGGAAAGGTGCAGGCAGGAATGAAGATGAGCAGAGGCAGGCAGGAAAAGAAAAGAGGTAGACTACGCATTTTATTTTTATTTAGTTGTGTATCTTGGATTTCCTCCTGGTTCCGGGACTCCGACTCAAAACCTTGGGATGTATGTGGACTGTGCCACTGAAGGTTGCTGACCAAACCGCTGCTCCACCACGGTGCAGAGGATCATTTTCTTTGCTCAGTTTGAGACAAAGAACCACACTTGGGCAAAGGTGTGGTGGTAGCATCCCAACCCTAACATCTAGGGCAGAGAAGGATGGAGACATTTCTAGAATTTTGGCTCAAAGACTCTTATGTTACTGTGACAAGTTGTCAAGTGGGGGTATAGGGCGGAAATGCAAAAGCCAAAGGGAACCAGGCAGGTTAGGGAGAGGCAGAGGCTCCTGAAGCTCTAGCTCCTGAACTTGGGTGACGAGTTTGGTTGGGAGAGGGACTGTGGTTAAAAACCAAGGTCAGTGGCTGCGGGAGGGAATTAGGTTGCGCACTGGCAGCAACAAAGCTTTTGGAAACAACCCCCAAGTAGTGACAGGGGACCCTGCTTGGCCTCCAGCTCTTTGGCTGCCAGACGGTCTCCCACCCTCAGGGAGCAGCTTCCAGGCTGTCCAGGGGTCTTCGGGCTACAGCTACCAAGAGGAGGCAGGCAACTCTCCAACACTCACGCTACACCCTTCTTCCAGGTATCCACACAAGCGCAGGGACTCCTGCTGTCGCCTTCTCTGCGTCCGCATACCTTCCCACTCAACAGATGCTCCCTGAGAACCCACCTTGTCCAGGTGAGGGCTGGGGCTGGGGCAGGGCCTCACGAGTTATAACAGATGCATGAAAAAGGTGCCACCAGGGAATGAGGGTAAAGCTAGGGACTCTGGTCTGACTCTGGGAAGTAGCAAGGAAGTCTTCCAGAGAAGGTGACAAATTGGGCACTGAAGAGCCACTAGGGTTTGAAAAGGAGGAATGGCCGACTGGGTGCGGGGAGAATTGGGAGGGGATGGCCTAGGAAGGGAAAAGGCACGCCAGGTGGAGAGAGCGCTATCAGAAGTAATGTGAGCATCTGCCCATGGTCAAGGGATGTGGAAGATGAGGCCAGAAAGCGCCAGATGTCAGGGGCTCTGAAGCTGAAGCTGAGCGCTGCCTTCCAGCAGAAATGAGGAAATGCACTGATGTCCACCTAGCGTCAGGGCAGGTTGGTCAGGAACTCCCCAAAACAACAAAGCTTCAAGATGGGTCCTTCAGACTACTTCATCCCAGGGGAAAGAGCAGTACATACCCATCCCAAGGGGGTTGGGGCTGAGAGCCCCATTTTGAGTTTTGACCTTATGGTATGTGTCTCCCCTGGGTGCCAGGTAAAGGCAATAAACACCAGCACCTGAGAGAATCCCAAGGCAAGAGATTTTTGGAGTTTTTTCTTAAAAGAAAACAAAACAAACCAATAAAAGGATTTTTTTTTTTTTGAAAGATTTACCCATCTAAAAGCCTCTTGTATCATGTGCCAGACATAGGTGAGGTGACAGGACAAAGTGGGGACACCAGGAGGCTGTGGGCTCATGGGGGTGATTCGCTTAAGAGGTCCTCTCCGTGGCTGCTAGCACAGACCCAAAGGCTGGCCCAGTTTGCTCTCTGTATGAGGGGCCGAGAGCACAGTCTTCTCAAGAACCGCCACGAGGGAAGTCTTGGGGGCCACCGCCTGTGGCGGGCAAAGCGGGGTTGAGGGTTGGGCAGTGCCAGGCCCGCGGTACAGGGAAGACTGGGGTGCCCTCTCTGTGTCCCGGAAGCCCACGCAGGAATGTGGCCTAGTCGCAGCCTGGCAGCCCCGGAGGCCGCCACCCCGAAGGGAGGAGGCGGCTGCTAGCCTCTCCGGGGCTCCCGCGCCTCCCAGGCGATGACAATTTTCCAGCCACCGGCTCCAGCTGGCCAGGCTCTCAACGCTCCCACCCCGGGCTCCCGGCTGTGGCCCCGCCGTCCCGACAGGCGGGTGGCGGCGCCGAGAGCGCGCCCCAGCGGACGGGCACGACTGGCTGGTGGTCTCCGCGCTGCGGTAGGATGGGGAGGGAAGGGCTCCGCGCGGGGCCACTTACCAGGGCCGCGGGGGTCGCCGCCGCGTCGGGCTCGAGAGCCCCGGGAGCCGGCGCGCGGTCCCCGCCGCCGCCGCCCCCGCCCCCGGCCGCCGCGAGCCCCCAGTGGCTGGGGCTGGGGCTAGGGGGCAGCCCCGAGTCCGGGCTGTCCAGGACGCCGTCGCCTTTCTTCTTCGTGTCCACGAGCTCGGGCACATCTTGCAGGCTCAGCCGGCCCACCATGGCTGTGCGCGCGGCGGGGCCGCGGCCGCGGGCGAGCGAGGGCCGCAGAGGCGTGGAGGCGCAGACGCGGGCCGGGGCCGCTGCCCGCCCGGCCGCCCGCAGCCCGCCGCCCGCACGCTGCCCGGGTCTCGCCGGCTGCCGCGCTCCCGAGCCCCGCCCTCCGGCCCGCCCCGCCGGGCCGCCCCGACCCGCACTGGCGGTGCCGCAAGGCGGGGCGCCAGGGGCCGCTGCGCTCTGCCCGCCGCCCAGCCCGCGCCGAGCGGCCGATCGAAGCGCGCTGGGGGCTCCAGGCGGACCTCGCCTCAGGCGGGAAAGGTGCCCCCAGCCACGTTCCGACCCTCTGCAGTGACAGATGAACCCAGGGGCCCTGCTCGCACCCGGCCTCTGAAGGTGCTTGATCGCCCTGTCCCAGCACCGTCCGGCAGGCACTGTATCTCCAGTCCTGGCGGCGGTTGCGGGGAGCCAGGGTAGAGCCCCGGCCTGCAGAAGCCTGGGGAGACGGCCGAACCCCGTGAGCCAACAACTGGAAATTATTAATAGTTAATGCGCTTCGTATGGCTCCAGCCGCCTCTTGGCTCAGCAGGGCGGGCTCTCGATCTGTCTCTGGCTCTCATTTCTGCCCCCAAGGAAGAGGGCCACTTCATTTATCCTCAGGGGACCCCCGCAGGGGTGCATTATCACCTTGCCTGGATGCTCAGCCAAACAGGCAAGGAAGGGAAATTCTGTGCAGACCCAGACCTGGAACAGGCCGCTCTCAGTCCCCCTGCTGTCTGAAGGGACAGGAGCTCCCAGGTGTGTGTGGGAGTGGAGGTGGGGGGCACAGTTTTTCACTCATCGGAGTGCCCTTCTAAAAACCAGACTGGGGATTTCTCTCTTTTAATTTGACAGAGAAGCCCTGTGGGAGTGGAAACCTGAGTCAGGAACTGCCAGTTGTAGAACTGGACTGTTCTCAAATCTAGTATTTTTTCTCACGGAGACCTCCATGATTATCAGCAAGCACAGGAAATCCCCGCCCTCCACAAACTACCCTACCCTTGAGGTTCAGCTGGGTGTTGTCTAAGGGCCTCCAGCTTGAGCTGTGTCCTGACAGAGTTGGAAGGTGCTGTCTCTGAAGGAGCAGTGCCCGTGGCAAACACACTTCCCTGACTGGTTGAGAGGGAGCCCCATATATCCCTCACAAAGACAGCCCCATCTGCATCTCTGCAACAGGCTGCTTGTCTGGCTTGGGACCTGTCTCCAGTCAGCTGCTTGGAGGAAGTAGATGTTAGAGATCTGCTGGCAAAGTTCACCCTACCAGCCTTTCAGGTAAAGAAATGGAAGGAAATTGACTTGCCCCAAGTCACACAGATGCCATAAGGAAGCCCAGGATCATCTATCTCCACAAGAGAGTAAAACCTAGTACAGGCTTGTGTGCTGGGAAGCTGTTCATTCATGTAGGGCCCATGGGACTAGATGATAAAATCAGTGGAGCACTAGATCAATGGTTATGCAAGGACATACTGTAAGCAGTGCGTCTTTAAGGTTGGGTTAACTATGTGGTTATATTTCCTCACTCCTGTTGATCCCCCCATCTATATATCTCAGGCTGCCCCAATATGAGCCAGCACAGGATGAATCTGATACTTTCTAGGATGGTGGAAAGGCCAGCTGTTGGCAGTGGGAGGACTCAGTATCCTAGAGGGAATTTACCCATTGGCATTCCCAGGTGGATCCTAAGAACTCTTCCCTAAGCCTGGCCAAGTTGAGAATGGTATCTGGGAAGATGGCAATTGCTCCCAGGAGTGGTGGCCTTTAAGGTCATCAGCTTGGAAGAAGTGGAGGATGAGACTGAGGAAGGTCAGCGTACTTGGCCAGGGCAGTAGCTCACTCCATTAAGTGTAGATTGTGTTGGAGAGCCTGTGAGGACACTGCGCCTGGACCTACTAAAACCTGGAGTCTGAGGGAAGCCTAGCTTTGCCACCTCCTGTGGAGAACCCTGGAGGGCTGAGATCACCCACGTTGTGACAGAAGATCCATGGAGAATTAAAGCTGACACAATGAACAACGGTGGGAAGCTGTCAGCAATGGAGGGTCCAGGCAGAACAAGGGGACATTTTGAGGTGCCCCTTCTTCCCTGACCAAGATGCCCATCAGATGGGACCCAGGAATCATCCACATGCTGATCTCCATCCCATGAGGGTTCTGGCTGATCCTCAAGAAAAACCTCTCCCCAGACTCCGAGGGGGCTTCTCAGCAAACCCTTTAAGTAGAGATCATGCAGGATATTCTGAACCTAGAAGAGGTCTTCAGGCCTCAGGACAACTTCCATGGAGCTCCTGAAGCATAAGGTGATCACTGGTCACAGCTTTTCTTCTTACAGAGGAGCTCAAAACTGCCACCTGCAAGAAACTAGATGGTGCACCCTGGTGGCTTAGTGGTTAAGTCTGCAGGAGGCTGGCATAGTCCATGTACCTCCCAAGGACCTGGATTTGCGACTGAGGGCCTGGAGTAATAACCAAGATGAACGGTTAGGTAAAATAAATGCTTCCTCTCTCCTCTCTTCTTGCTTGCCTTCATTCCTGCTTGCACCTTTCCTTAAAAAACAGCAACAAAAAAGGGAGAGGCTGCAAGAAGAATCCAGCCCAGGTACCTGACACTGGCCAGAGAGTGGAGTTGGAAACCATAGTCCTGTATAGAGTCCCCTTCCCCTCGGTCTGCACCAAAGTAAGATCCTCAGTGACTCCCAGAATTCTGTTGACTCAATCAGAAGATGAGAAGGAGCCCCAGGTTTGTGCACTCTTGTCCAGACTATCTTCAAAGAGTTCAATGATAAACCTGAGCAGACTAGAAGCCAGTGGTCCCAAAGAGAATGTGGGTCGCCTCTTTGGTCTGACCCCGGCATCCTCCCATGAACTCGTAGCATTCCTAGAGGAGATGAGCAAAAGTCTTCTTACAACAAACTGTCTACTTCAATCTACCCATGAGTACCCCCGGGTGGAGAACAGGGAGGCTTCTCTTGTAACCTCATGGGAGGCCAGCAGTCCGTGTGTTTCCTCAGCCCTATAATGAGTCCACACTGCAAATCTACTATGATCCTTTGGAAGAGACTCTACCTGAGCTCGTCAATGTCCTACATCTTATTCCAGATTGCGTTTCCAAAGGATGTTTCTTTTAAAAAAAAAACAAAAACCCACAAAACCTCTAATCAAAGTTTAGGAAAGACAATGAATTTTACCTTTACCCCTTCCTGGTCCAGCTTTGAACACAGGCCTTTAGAGGGTAGCTGGAATGCACCTAGGCCAGGGATCGAGTTACATGAAACCAAACAAGCATGGCCCAGGGAGACCACAGAGCCTGAATAGAGTGGCCTCTTCTCAAAGCTGTCCTTTCAGCGCGGGCCATCGTCCCCCTGCCTGGATCACAGAGGCTGGTGTCCTCCGGGGACTTGGCTTTGGGCCCGAGGCCTTTCCCAGCAGGGTCAGAGGAATAAAAAACGGCTTCACAATGAATGCTGATCCTGCATTTTCCCCTTTTCTGCACGAAATTAAGCTGATCTGTGAACAGGAGTTGAGTCAGACAAAAACAGGGCAGGACCCCCAGAATGGCTACTGCTTATTGTTTGGAATAGCTTGTCTCCAGAGAGCCCAGTCAGAAAGGGGATTAAAAACCCTGCAGACTCCAGCGTGCTGGCTGTGCCCTGTGCCCGCAGCAGCTTGCAGCCCCAGCCCGCAAGATCCCAAGTGTTCTGGGAGTCATGAGATGGTGAGTTTGCCTTAGTGTTGAATCAGGTCCGCTTTCCTTCATTTGCACCCATAGCAAACAAAATAGCTTTTTTTTTAAGGAAAGGTGCAGGCAGGAGGAGAGAGGATGAAGAAGCACTTTATTTAGTTGTTCATCTTGGTTGTCTCCCCCAACTCTGAGTCTTCAACTGGGGACCTTGGGAAGTATGTGAACTGTGTCACAGTGAACTAAACTACTAGATTACCAGAGTGTGCCCCAGGATACTTTAAAAAACAAGAACTTTATGTGGTTTCCTTGTTTATTTTGAGATTAAGGTTATAGTTTTCTAAGACCATTGAAAGGGACCAGTCATATTCAATAAAGAAAGGAATTGAATTCAAAAGATGAACTTGGACACAACCAGCCCATAGAAGCATGCAAACATGCATTGGTGAGGTTGGCTCATAACCCTGTGCCCTGCAATTCACAAGGTGACATGAACCATAGAGCCAAGGGACACCAAAATTGTCTGGCTTGACAATTTCAGAGTGAAGTGGACCTGAGAGAGTAAGATGGCTGCATTTCTCAGCCAGTTCAGGTGGAGGGATGGGATCTGACCCAGCCCAGCTGGGGACACTAACTCACACACCAATTCTGCTAGGGTGGAGTCAGGTGCCCCAAGGAACGCAGTCCAACATGGGCCCCGCCCCCTAAGGCCTCCTATCTGTAAGCTGAGAACTAGTCTCCCCATGCTCCTTAGTTACGCAGAAAAGGGTTATGGCCTCTGCAAAATAAAACCCAGATGGGATTCTGCAAAGAGCTGGGGCACATGGCCTCCTTGGAACTGCATCAATACACTTGCACTCCTGGCTCCATTCTGCATATTCACACTGGACAAACACTTGCAGGCCAGAAAAAATAGGCCTTCGTTGAGCAATTGAAGTTAGACCCTTGGCTCCTTGACTGAAAGGCATGAGAGACAGAAGGGTGTGCTGTCATTATCCCTCGGGAACAAATGGCTGGTCTGACTGGCCAAACTCCAAAGGCAGTTTCCAGGGTCTCGTGGTGTTTCAGGACCACCTGGGGGGCCCAAGTCTGTAGGGGCTGTGTGGGAAGGGAGGGAGAACGGGAGTCTGTGTAGGCGGCCGATTGGTTCCACAAGGCTGCTCTGCCCTGCTGTGTCCTCTCCAGAGAGCCACAGTCCCTCAGTGGGTTCCTCTCCTCCCCCCAATTCAAAGCAGAATGCACACAGGCAGGAGGCGGCTGTGGTTTGCAGCTATGTACTGTTGGGAACTCCTGATGCTTGTTGAAGACATTTACATGTCTTTGAAGAAACGTTTTTCAGTTTTGAGTCTTTACTGAAAATTTATGGGGGGTGGGGAAAGAACTTGTGGTGAGAATCGAGTTACCAAAGAAGAGCTCAGGTCTCTCATGTTTTCCCAGGCCGTATCAGCTGGAGGCGGTGGGCGCAGAATTGCCCTGGAATTTTATGGATTCTTGACCCACAGTTATAGGACACTCCAACCACTGACAGATATTTCTGGAAATCCTAAAGGTGTTTCTCCTATTCTCATAAATAAATCTGGTCATATATACCTGATGCTTATTAATTCTTTTCTTTCTCTTGCCCCCATCATCCCAGCCTCTGGTTCTGCTAAGCTGTGTGACAGTGCCCTTGTGAGCCTAGCTTCAGCTCCATCAGGCACGCAGGAGAGGCTGCGGTCACGTGCTGTATTGCTCCTCTGTCCTTTACAGGCACTGCCCAAAGTCCTGGCAACTGCCCTGTAGCTTGGAGGTGCTAGAGATTGGCCGCATTTTGCAGCTAAGCTCCTCTCACCTCTTGGTCACGCAGAAGGGTGCTCCTGAAGCAATGTGGCCTCCTTTATGCTACTTGGATTCAAACTGGAACTTCACAGGGTTAGGCCACTAGATAAATAAAACAAAACCCAAACACACTTTTGAATTGCAAGTCCCTTTCCCCTGAGCCAGGCTTATTCTTTGGTCTCTAAGAGGCTCACAGGCCCCTTGGGCAAAGAAGTTGTCTGGGTCTCAGAATTTTGGGAATACCCACGTCAGCCCCTCTGGGACTCCTGATCCCTCAGACATCCATCAAAGGTCAAAATCCCACCTTAACACGTTGCTTTTTGAAGACTGAAATGTGAACTCTGTTGCACTAGTGACATGACACTTCCCAGGATGTCAGCTAACTTCCTCAGCAGGAGGCTGTCTGCCATCGGAGAAAGGGCCTGCTGCTGTTTGCAGGCTGTGTTGGAAGCAGAAGTTTCTAGAATGCCAGACATCATCTTACAAACTCCAAGATAGGCCTGTTCTTGTAATAAAAAGAGTAGCTGATACAAACTTGGCCCTGGCCTTCTTTCACAGGGACATTAAGGAATCTGGGTTTTGTGCTCTAAGTTGAAATACTGTTTATTAGTATATATTAACCTTGTTCCACCCAAGCCCATTTCACCTCTACTCCCAAGGCTGATAGCTCCTATCAAAATTTGCTTTGTTAGTGTGCATAGGGTTCATGTTTGTTTTCCTACTAATCCCATTCATTCAACCAGCATGGTGGTAAAGGAGGTGAATGGAGGTGAAGTTTGGGAAAAGATTTCTGGAGGAAGAGACACCTGCACTAAAGCATCAGCTAAGAAATAGGGAGGCAAAGAAGGGAGGAAAAACTTATTCAAGGCAGAATGCACAGTGCAGCAAAGGTTGAGAGCTCTGTTGGCCTCTGCTACTGACATGGGTACACCTAAGTGTCCTCCTTACTGTTAGGCTGGCCCAGGGACAAAAGCAGCAGCGGCCATGCCCGGGAAAACGGCAGCCAAGCCCGGGAAAAAGGTGGATGACGTCAGAATAAGGGATGCGACCCCCACACCTGGATTCACAGGGCCAATCCCCAATCGCCACATAGGAAGCCCGCGAAATTCCTCTGCTTAAAGAGCTGGTTCCCCTTTGTTCTGGCGCGTGACTTCCCAGCCCGCGACTTCCCCGGCCTTCTGTGGACTTGGGAGTTTCGCCCGGGTGTGCAAACCCCAATAAAGCCCTGGCTATTCGACTTTTTTGTCTGATTGAACTTCTTCTCCTCGCGGAGCCCAGAAAAACCTTACACTTACCAAACACCACCTGATTCATCCACCTTGGGAACTCTTGGGAGGTCACACTCAATTATGCCTCGGACCGCTTAAACCTTGGGAATAAAGGGCATGTTGGAACCCTGTCATGCCTCCTTGAGTTTGCCAATAATACTCTTGGATCAGCTCTTGAAAGAGACCTCATGACAGATCTTTGATCATCTTTTTCTTTTGGTTTAGCTTCAGGGGTAGAGAACATTGTGAACCCAATCAGGGCCCATGTTCAATACCTTCTGGGGCCAATTAGCTCCATTCCTGGACATGCGTCCTGCAAAGGCGCTGCACTGGTGGCCAGGGGAAGCAAGAGTGAGGGGGCTGATTTAGTCCAGCCATGATCCTGACTACAGATGCTGTATCAAGTTCATGGCAATGAGCTGTTAATTCTCCTTTTGCATTTGTAATGGGTATTGTTTTGTGACTATGTATTCTAATGCTATTTTTCTTTTTAGACTAAATTCAATTTAGCTCAGAGGTTCTCAGTTTTTCTCAAGATTGGAAAAACCTCTTGCTCAGTAGTCATCTTCTAGAAGTGACTAGTGGCTTTTGGGTAATTAATTACTTTCATCCTCCCCCTTTGCCCAAAGCCCTTGCTTATGTAACATCATAGCAATAAGTATGGGGTGGCCGGCAGTGTGTCTGCTCCATGGTCAGCTTCCTTTCTCTTTGGCCTCTAACTTACACTGGTTGGCCATGGATGTCATCCTTTGCTTTTGATGTCCATATGCCAAGTTGTTCTGCATCCCAGTTGTCCCAGCCCAAGCTCTCTTCCATGAGCTGGTCCCTTCATTACTTCTGGAGCTCAGGGAGTTTGGGAGCTATAACCTTTCCAAGATGGGGTGTGAGGGACTCTTTGAGGTGCACCCTATCCTCCCTTGGGCATTTCTGGCTGAACAATGCTCTCAGACACGGTTTCTCCTCCTTCCGTTGAATATAGGACTTCTTGATGGGGCTTTAGTCTCCCAGGCTAATCGCTGGAAGTCAGGTAATGGTTCCTACCTCAGCTTTTCTCAAACACATATATAAACATATACAGGGATTTCTTTGATATTGGAGCTCAGCCCAGAGCTGAGGTTCTGGATTTCTTCTCAGTCTCTAAACCAAACCATAACCCTTTTGGTTTTTCCTTTCCTACCTGCTGGTGAAAATCAACTCGCTTTTTAGTGGCAAAAATGTTTATGCCAAGACCCACTGTCCCTATGATGATGGTGTGGCTTGGATGCAAAGTCATTTAGGATGTGGCTCTTAAAATGGAGAGGCAGACTTTTAGAATAAGAAACAAAAACAAAATACTATTGCAACACTCTAGTATTGACAGCGGTGGCTTTCCAGACTTTCCTCTCTACTACAGAAACAAAATCCACAGGAGTTCCATTTATAGGTTTTTGGGTTTTTTTCTTTTGGGGGGGTGCACCCTCCCAGTCCCCCTGGCCTCTGGGTCTCAAATCCTGGTCCATGGCTTTTAAATCCTGTGTTTTAGACCAGAGAGGGGGCTCAATTTATTAATTCAAGCTATTATCTTCCTCCTGAAGATAGTGCATAAAAGATACCAACCACGCTGGAGTGATGGGGAAGGCAGAGGTGAAGAAGAATAGGAAAACATACATTTTTAATCAGATTATCACCTCTTTACATATACAAAAGATGGCTATTGCTTTCATGAGTGAATCAACAAAGCAGGTCCCCCAGGAGCCCTGACTGTGAGGTAAGTCATAGGTCTTTTACTTAATAGACCTTGAATAAGAAAGCTTTCTTGTAGCAAGACACAGCATCGGTTGGGTCACATTTGGTTTTGCGCAATGGAAACCAAAAGGGGAACTTCTGTTTACTGGGTTTCTACAGATAGAGCTGCAACTACATCCTCTAGATCAAGAAGCAGGAAAAAACATCTAGTGAGGGTGTAGCGAGGTGGGTCCACTTCTGTGATGGGGTGTGCAAAAGCCACCTTTGTAAAGCAGATTTTGGCAGGAGCTAGCAACACCAACTGTTCATGTGAGGTGTGCCCTGGTGGAGCAGTAGTTTGGTCCTCTGCCTCCAGCGAGTGCAGTCCACATACATCCCAAGGACCCAGGTTTTGTCCCAGAGCCCCGGGGACAACCAAGATGAACAACTAAACAAAAATCAATATAGCGCTTCTCCCCTTTCTTCTTGCCTACCTCCTCCCCTCCAGTCCTGCTGCACCTTTCTTTTAAAAAACTGGTTGTGACCACACATCTTTTAAAATGGAAAATAGAACAATTTTAGGAGAGTATCCTATAAAAATGAACACAAGAAAGCAAATATATTTACAGAAAGATTTTGTTTTGAGGCTATATTTCTAATAGCCAAAAAAAAAAAAAAAGACAAAAAACCAAAAAACCCCCACCTGTTTGTATATTGATAGGAGATTGGCTAAATAAATGATGGTATAATCTGAACACAACATGCCACGCAGCCATTAACTAGAATGAGTAGATCTATATATCTGAGGAAAAGGATGTCCAAATTAATTGGACATTAATTGCAAATGTTTAATACCGACATTTTGTTCGTTTGTTTGCAAAGTGACCAGTGTGTATGGACACAGAAAATCTGAAGAAGAGGAGGACCATTGATATATTTCTCTATTACCTTAACTTACTAACACGAGTATTATTACATTTTTAAAATTAAGTATGACTATTGCAATATCTTATAAGGTAAAGAAAATACAAATAGCACTGAGAAACACTCAGATCATCAATGTTGCCAGTGGAGTTAGGCTGACCCCAGCTCCTCCTGAGAAAGTCTCAACAAAGGGGAACTCCGGGGCCCAGCCACAAGACCAGGAAGAAAGGCTTCCACAGGCTGAAATGCCACCTCCCTGGCCTTACTGGGACTGAAATCTTGATTTGTTGGGGCAAGTTATATTTTCTCTTGATTTCCATGACTGTTGTTCATGAAATCATTAATGACTGAGGAAAAAAGTTTATGATAAACCATAATGGTTGACAAGGAGTTGTCGAGGGTGGCTGGTCCTAAGGCACTGAGACTGAGGAAAGGAGATGGTGCCGTGTAGACATGGGCCTCCAGGAAGGGAATCAAGTTCACTTGGAGATGCTACATGGCAGCTAGTGATGGGCCAGGCGTGTGGACAGGAGTCAGATGTGGCGGAAGGACAAGAGCTACGAGTCTGAGAAACCTAAGAAGGCAGAGCTGACACTCACAGCTGTGATGGGCAGATCAGTTGTCTGAAGGAGATCCTGGGGGCATGACAATACTTCAGGCTCAGAAGGAAAGAGGATGAGTCAAAGAGACCAAGAGGTACTGGAGCTTTAAAGCACGGCTCAGAGACGCAAAGGGAGACTCTAGGAGCGGAGGGTTTATCCAGGAGAGAATGCAAAGAGAACGAAAGTTCCGCAAGGTCATCAATGACTTTCAAAGAGAAGTTTTTGGAAGGTAACAAGATGTATGCTTCATAAGGGGGGATGCATGGTTGGGGAGGGAGGTGGTGGCTGTCCACCTCTTGCTTGAAATGGTGACAAAAGTGACAGGGTAGCAATGTCCAAAGTGACTTCTGGGGAAATCTGGAGCACTGAAGAGATGTTTTAGCGCTTGAAGGAGCTAGACAAAGGCTTGATTCTAACTTCCCTTAAAGAATGTGCTGTGGTGCTTCCTGGTGGCCTAGTGGGTTAAACCAGGTGCAGTCCACATACCTCCCAAGGTCCCAGGTTCAAGACCTGAGGTGGGGGGAACAATCAATGATGAGCAACTGAGTAAAATAGTGTTTCTTCCTTCCTGCCTGCCTACTAGCCTTCATTCCTGCCTGTACCTTTCCTTAAAAACAACAACAAAAAAGGGTGTTTTGGCATAGTCAGGTGTCTCAGGTGTTAAGCCCATGCCTGGGTTGTAGTCCAGATACAAACAAGGACCTGGGTTTGAGGTCTAGGCCATGGGGAACAATGAAAAAAAAATAATGTTTCTTCCTCCTCTCTCTTCCTTCCTCTTTAAATGTATATAAAGATTGTATGTTTTTAAACCCGTTTTAAAACAGAATATTCAAAACTGTAATAACACAATGTACATCCTCAACTGTTCTAGGTGCAAATTCTAAGACGACCCAGACCCTTGGTGTGTTAACTGTCAGCCTATGTGGACCTGAGGACAAGCAGTCCTTACCACGTCTGTGAAACTAAAGAGTATCTGGAATTGGAAGAAGGGCTGTTTGAAACAAAACAAAATTGATACTATTTGCAAATTCTTAACAGGATTAAATCAAGATTTCTCTAATCTGGGCAAAGCAAAACACAGGAATAAACTGGATGCTGGGGGTTGATATGCATGCTCATAAAATACTCTTTTCTCTTTTGGATAGTGGGAGTTCCGTAAACTTGAGAACCACTGTTGGAGCACAAAGGGCACAGGTGATGGAATGAGTCGAATCCTAGCTACTTATTAGCCAGATAGCCTTGGGCATGTCATTTACCCTCCAGACTTTGAGGTCTAAATCCACAAAATGGGAGCTAATTAGGTTACTTAAAAAGGATTTTGATCTGATGAAATATTATAAGGTTTCCAGGATACAGCAAATACTCAGTAACCAGTTTCCCTCGCCAAGGAGATGGCTTCCAATGGCTAAGATCCTCTTCAGCTTCCTAGTGATTGAAGATACTATGTAAGTGCCGCACAGCAGCTAAGGCCCTGGGGCTAAACCAACCGGGACCCTAAGTACCGTCAGCAGCCTCCTCTGACACCCAGCCAGCACAGGCCACCACTGGGAGCTGTTAAGCACAGTGCTAGGGATGTGATGGGCGTGGGTATGGGGTTGTGGGAGTGTCCGTGTGTGTGAACTTGTTTTCTTCCTCTAGCGTGCGATGTTTTTCCATTTGTCTGCTAAAGCTCTGCAGTGGCTACTGTCACCCCATCGCCATGTTTTCACTCGTGAAGCTTGCTGTGGAATGTGGTCTCTTGAGCAGCTGGTACGTTCCCCCCTCCCAGAGAAGCACCTTCCTTTCCCATCGGCACCAAGCCAACGAGCGGAAGAAGCTAGTTTCTCGCTACTATGTCACCGGGTTCCCCTGAAAGCTGCAGCCCACTTTGTAAAGACGTTTCCTGGCCCCAGAAGGAAAGGGAAGCTAATTGAGAAACTGTTCTTGATTTTTCACTGGCTGAAAAATTACTCCAAACAGGAGGAGGCAGGGCAGTTGCGCAAATTCCATTTGATTACTGCGCAGAAGCTAGCAGCGCCTTCACGTTCAGTGATAAACATTCATGGGGGACAAAGCTATCTTCCCTTTAACATCATTCATCGCCCAGTACCTTCGCATGCATGCCCCCAGAGGGACCGACAGAGCATGACAGGAACTTTTCAGCTGATTACAGGGATTTCACGGGCAGGGTCCAAACTCTTTGAAAGGCAACTATAGACTATAAAGTAATCTAAATAACTGATGAACTCAGGCTGCCCAGTTAAGTCTGTCCCAAAATAATTACTTTTAGAGGGTTTTTTGGGCATCGTATGTTAAAAAAAATATAGAAAAAAGACAGAGAAAAGAGCGCAGGCAAGAAATTCTCTCCCTGACAAAAACGGGCCAGCTGAAGAGTCTGGTCTGTGGACACCAGATACTGTGTCTAAAGAATTCTTTCGGAAGGAAGCCTTTGACAACCCTTCTGATTTGCATTCAAAGGAAACAAAACGTGCCATGTTTTCCATGACGGGCAGCCCAGCCCACACTACCAGGAAGGAAGCTCTCTTCTCAGGGTCTACAAGTTTGTCTTGAAATGTTACATAAATCGCTTCCAGGGCCACTTGGGTATCACAACTGTGACATAAAAAGGCAAAGACGAGATATTCCAAGGTGTCCACACACAGCAGCGGGTTATGTCATCACCTGGCCATTTTGTGCAAGTCCCACCTGGTGCTGCATGCCCCCTTTCCGGTCAGGCTAGCCCCTGAGGTGAGGGCCCAGTGAGCGAGTGAACACTTCACCATTTATAGTTTTATAGCTTACTGAGTGTGTGAACCTAACCCACTTTGGGGTCACCTTTACAGCCCTATTAACTATATAATCTCCTTTCCCAAATAAGAGACACTGAGGCTCAGAGATTCAATGACTTGCCCAGTGGCAAACTGCCAGAGCCAGACCTGGACACCAGCCTTCTGCAGCAATGACTAATCTCAGGCTGCTCCTGTTTCAAATGAACACATTTTTCATACCCCACTCACCAGTGCTTACCAGTAACTCCCATGCTCATGCAGGTGAGAGAAGAGAACCTGGCAGATCTTGCTCTTCTAGGAGTTACACAGAAGTGTATCTTTTTGCCCTGTCTCTGACTACTCTGCTGAAGTGGGGAGCTGGTGAAAATAAAGAATGGAAACTCGCAATGATCTCAAAGTCAAACTAATGGAAATGCTGCAACAGATTTTCCACTGCTGAAAGAAATATCAGACTTCCCCCAAAGTTCATTGTAAAATGCCCAGCTGGTTATTAACGAAAAAAGGCTTAATTCACTGTGTTCAGGAGAGAAATCACTTGGCAGTCCCACGAAAAAGTGGGATATGATTGGAACAGTAAGGTGGAGAAGGAAAAGTCAACAGGATAGAAATCCAGAGCATAAAAAGGGCTCTAAATCAAAAGCAGAACACTTGGTACGTATTTACAGAGAGGGTTTCCACTGCAGCTGGACTGGCCAGGGCCTTGCTGATGAGCACCATATTCTATTTTCATGCACGGCTTCCTTCGGCCGTCAGGAAAGGGGCACGTCTTCATTGGGGAGAAGGGCAGGCGTTGAGGGGGGAGCCCAAGGCTCACCAGCTTGCTGATTCTTTCCTATAGTCCGCTCTGTTTTCTGTCAACAGTAAGGAAATACATGCCTGCAAATGACAGCCAGTAATGCTTTAATTAACCATAGTATTTTATACTCCACTATGCACCAAGAAATCACTTCCAGATGGGGAAAATGAAAGATAATGACACACTAAAAGCAATCCCTTTATTTTAGGAAATTTAAATCTCCCAAAGGTATAGAGCTGTGAGTATGAGACGCTATCTATTTTGATAAGTACTAGATGAGACTGGAAATTTTTATATATTGTTAAAACTGTACAAACTGCAATCATACTCTTTACACACACCAGCTTTTCATGTGTCCATGTTTCCAAGGCTGTTGTTTAAATGGCCAGTGCAGTTCTACTGGCTTTATTTTTAGGACTCTAATTTGGGATTGACAAGAAGTGTGAAACGCTTGCTTGTCCCCTCAAGCAAGTTAGTTATTTTGAAGACTTGACTTTCTAGGGAGATGAATGAAAGTTCCGGCAGTGAAATTTTGGCATTTTCCCCACCTAGCATTCTGCAGAGAGAACTACATCTCCTTGTCGAATGGCAACTTGGGATGAGACAGCCTAACACCCCCGCATTGGGAAACATCCTCAGACCTGCTCGCTTGCCCTGGTCCACCCCGCAGCCCCATTCTGCTCTCAGTTCTGCTGGACCTGCACTGAGGAGCCACCCTAGGCATGGAAAAGCAGGGCAAAGTCCGAGTGCAGAAAGGAGTGGTGATAATCAGCTTCAATTCCAAAACAGAACTGAGAAGTCAAAACACCCTATGGTGGTTCCCTTTTCACTGTTATGATCCAAACAGAACTTTCTCTAGCTCAGGCACCTCAAAGATAGACATCAGGAAGTCTGCGTAGAATAAGAGTAGCAGTCAACTCTTTATCAATTATAAATTATTAATATTTATTTTAACCACATAAACTGATTTCAAGGTGTGTTTTTCAAGGAACTAGAGAAAGCGTGTGTGGGGGGATCAGGCACAACATCTAAGTTTAGCTGAATAACACAGCAGTTAGCTCCTGTTTTTATCAATGAATATACTTTTACGTTATTTTGAAGTGATAAGAATAAATAAACCCTTTGTTTGGAGCTCGGTCATTACAACAGGAAAAATCTTAGTCAGCAGGGGACAGCATAAGTACTGACGTGGTCCCTATAATCAACACAAGTTTAAAAGAAAAGTTGCTGGCTATCAGTAAAATGTCGGTACAATCAACTGTACAGTAATTACACCTGTTTAGAGAGCCAGAAAAAAATTCACATTTATGAAAATGTACCATTGCAAAATCTATTGCAATGGTTCCTAACAAGCAGTAAACATTATAATCACCTGTAGAACTTTTAAACCTATATGGTGGACCACACTCTGGACTTAACTGACTCAGTATTTCCAGGCATCTGTATTTGTAAAAAGGGCCCCAGGTGATTCTGATGCATACCCCAGGGAGAGACATGCTCAGTCTTTACAGGATGCAAATGCAGCATTCAGACTCCATCAATGAGACATTTAACATAACTCCTACTGACAGCTGTTGGCTCCTGGGAGATTACTGACAATGTAATAAATCAAGAACGCAACCTGCCTGGCTATGACCACCAACCGGGAGAAAAGAGCGGCTTGACATCTCAATGCTATTATGGAAACATCCAGAAAATGACTCCTCATGAACACATCAAAAGAGAAGTGTGGATCTGTAAACAACGAGGGTGACAAGAACCAGGTGCAGGAGTCCCCTGGTTTCCCCATCCCCAGGTCGATGACAGATGGCTGAAATGGCTGTGCTCTCCGAGATGGGCCCACCGCCCCTTCTTTCAAGAGCAGGAAGAGAATGCTAACCTCAATTAGTGCAGGCTGAATAACTTCCCCAGAGCAACACCATAGCTGTCCAGCCTTGTCTGTCCCCGCCCCGCCCTCTCTGCACGCTTCTTATTTAACAAACTTTTCCTAAAAGAGCTCAGGCAAAGTCACATCTCTTCTTCTACCACCTACTTTCTTCTCGGTATTCTCAAGCTTGAGATGCTCTAAGGGACATGCTGACTAGCAAGCACAGGCCGGGAGTGGATAAAGAAATGAGGCCCAGGAGCAAAGTGGGGGCCAATAGAGAGGGAAGGGGTGCAGTGAAGAGTGGTTATACTGCTAAAACTAGAAGGGGCAAAATAGTGAGCTTTCGATTTTCAAACCTTAATGTTTCTTACTACATAGCTGTCACAAGTTTTATGAAATTTTCAGGAAACTTCTTCTATCCTGAAAATTCATTTCTTGAGTGCTATCTGATAACCTGGTTTTATCGTGAGGGCTGTAATGTGCATTCTCTGAAGAGTTTACCTTCCTCCTTAGCCCAGTCAGCAAACCACTCACAATTCCTGAACAAACGCTGACAACTAAGAGCAGTACCCTGAGACCCTGTCACGGTTAATGAAGCTTGGTTTCCAGTGAACCAGAGGAGTTGGTGCGACAATCTGACATGTTGCCTGCTCTCATGATGCAGGACGACATACAAGGATGAAAACAGTTCTCTGAGGCAATTCTCTTCTGCAAAGCTGTGTTGCCCAAGAGCCAGTGATAGATAAGGACAGGCAGGCCAGAGGTCAGAGCTACGCCAGGTTCTGAGCTGACATTTAAGATCAAAAGCCTGCCCCTAAGTTTCAATGGATGCAGGCTCTTTTCTGTTAATCATAAAGTAACATGTCACTCTGGACTGTGCATCACCTTTGTTGTTCCAGATGATTCTGAAAAGTACTCTGGATTTGAAAACGAATGGGTAGGAAGGGGATGAGAGAACCCAGGTCTCCAGGGCTGTCCCACTTCTTCATCTGAGAAGGAAATTCTAGAATTTTTTCTAGAAAAATTCTCTGGTTTTCCTTTGATGTAGGCAATCTTCCCCTAGAAGTCAAGAGCAGAGTGGGGATAAAGAAATGGAGAAAATAATCTGCTTAAATCATACAATGAGTGTACCAAACAGAACCCCCTCCCCAAGGGAGAGGGGGTCTGCCGCCCAGACCAGGAGCCCGAGAAAGGACATCTGCCTCCAACGCACTGCACACACAGTTCTCCTGTGTGAGTGACACAGAGGGAATCTCTCCTCCAACAGATATGAGAGGGGAATGGAAATAACTGAAAAGAACTTTGGGATAACCTGGTCGGATCATGAAAAGTATTAGAAGCACATATGCACTGGGAAGCCAGGACTGATATGGGAGTACTCATGCTTCCATTGCCTTTGCTAGAAAGGTTAATCTGCCACACGAGTAACCTGCTGCTTCATGAACTTGGGCCCTAGATCAGACCTAGAGAATGGGGTACAGCCCTTAAGGGCTAGCTGTAGAGGGAACCTCCAACCGTGGCAGACAGGAAAAGATGAGGTCCAGGCTTTGTCACCTAAGCTGCCTGGAGAAGCATGTGGCTGGGAACAGGGCCATAGGCAGAGGGCATGACTACAGAGGTGGAGCTAAGAGTGAGTGATAACTGGACGAGTCCAGAGCAGCCCAAGAATCGCAAGTGATCCACAGAGAACTTTCACCTACTGCTGCCTCTGCTGCAGGAATCAGATCATCTAAATCACCCTTTATAACCCAGCCTTACTTAGCTTCTCCGATTAGGATAGGAATTAAGATAGGACATGGGAGAGAAATGTGAACAACCCAAATTTCAAGACTGATGATCTGAGATCAGTGGGAGCGCAGGAAAGGTGAGGAGCTTCCAGGGAGTTGGGTGCTGAGGGTCACTGAGTGGAGGGAGAAGTGCCCCGTGTGTGTACGTTCCTATAGTCTCTTTTTAATTAGCTTTTCTAGTTTGCGGATGCGAGATGATTCCTGTTCTGGGGTGGGAGCCAGTAAGGACAGTGAGCTGGAGCCTTCTGGTCCGGAGGGTGGGGTCGGGAGCCTCTGGCGGAAGAGTTCCAGCATGCTGCTCTGCTCACTTCTCTTCAGCCCCTGAAGTTGAAAGAGAAAGGAAAATAACCATGACTTCTGGCCCCAGAATGCTGCAGCATGATTACTTTAGGCTGAGATGAGCACTTTCTCCATGGGAGTTGCTAGCTCTGGGAAGTAACCCGGCAGAGAAGCAGAGGAAGAAAAACAATGTATACAACAGGCAAGAAAGAAGGGTTGAGAGAGAAGGGACAGGTAAACCGTGGGGATAAATAATTCTCCCTTCACTCCTCTTCCTCACCCAGCCCCTCCCCAGCAGGGGCTCTTAACTGGGCTTGGAGGTACCATCAGAATCAGGAAGTTCTGATGCCTGAGGTCTTTCTCTTGAAAAGGCTTCACAGAATTTGGTTTGCAGCACAGGCAGCCAGGCATATGCACTTTGAGAAGGTACCCCAGGAGACATATCCTGCCCCAAGATCAGGACCACTGAGTGTGAGAAGGATGCCCATGTAGACAAAACAAGACACTGTGCTAACCTTCATGTCTAGTATCTTCTGGAAGGTTTCTGTGTTGCAGTCCGTAAGGAGTTTGATATAGTTGTCAACAAATACCACCAATGGTTCATGAGGGGCCATCACGACCTACCCGAGAGGGAGAGACAAGAGCGGGCTTTCAGGGAAACTCATGACTGGAGGGCAGGGGATCATCTCCTCTCACTTGCAAGCCGATTACAAAATGGACTCTGCAAGGCTTCCTTAAACAGCAGCAACTCCAAACTCAGTCATTCCTCATGGCTCGCTTCATCTTATCCTGCAGTTAGAGCAATGATTCCCAAATTTGCTAAATCAAAATGATCACCTGGATTGCTTTTTAAGTGCAGATTCCTACACCCCTCCTCTGACGACTCTAGTTCAGAAGACCTGGGTATGGGCCCCAGTGATTTTTTAAACATCAGGAACTTTTGGGAAACGTCATGCTACAGAGTCTCTTGTTTGAAATGCCTCATGGGTTCATGACACCCGCTCCTTCTGTCTTGATACAGCAGTATTGCTGAGGAGTGGGTGGTAAATGGCACTGATATAAGTGGATTTTTCTGGAGTGCCCTGGTGGCTCAGGTGATAAGCTGGAGTATAGATCATGTAAAACCCAAGGGCCCAGGCTCATGACCCAGGGGTCAGAGAAAACATCCCAAAATTAAAACAACTAAAAAGTGCTTCCACCTCTTTTTCCTTCCTTCCTTAAAATGCTCCCTTCTCCTCTTAAAAAAAAAAAAAAAGGTGGATTTTCTCAAAAACAAAAATCCAAAGTTGCCTCACTCTTTTCAAGGCTTAAAATCTGGAACTTAATTTAACTACATTCATTTAGGCTATCAAATAATATACAAACAGAAGGAAAGTAACTATAGTCCTAAAATTCATCTCCATTTGATTTTGAAATGCAGTGTCTGGTCTTCTCCAGCAGACTGGTTTGGCTTTCGGACCCTGAGAATGTACCACAGAGTGGCAAGGGGTGGTTCACTCAGAGAGTCTCCGCAGAGAATTCCCAGGCTCATACTCTCCTTCCCAGTGAGTAAATCAGCCTGGGAAGAAAGCCATTAGGCTGCTTAAAAGTCCCACAGTTTGTAGATCAATTTCTGCAGGCTCCTCGCCTGGTCCCACAGATGTCTCAGGTTCCGCTACTTTTTACTTCTGCCATCACTGGAGTCATTCTGAGAGGTAGACAGACCTGAAGAGACTGTGGACCTTGAACTTTTAAGAGCATTCCAGGACAGTACCATTTCTCCTCTAACCTTCTCTCCTATCCCAAATAACACAAATCTCCCTTCTTCTCAGCAAGTCAGGTGGAACTCAGGTACAGGTACTCAAGGCATTCTGAACATTGTTGTCTTACGTAGAATAGCTTGTTCAGTGGGACTTTAAACAAACCATTCGCTGATCACAGTCACTGCAATATATTTTGGGTTCTTGTAAAGTGGCAGTGTAGAGAAAGTCAAACAGGCTCAAGAGGAAGGGAGTCACTGATAGCTGGGCCACAAATTCTTGCTGAGATGGAGAGATACCTGCCTGAGACACTGATTCACAGTGACAACCTCACCTAACTTCCAATCTTGGCTAAATCTTATTACAAGAGACTCTCATTGCAGTAAATTATTCTCTTGCCAGAAAGAATTACCCATCCTGAGTAACTGCCCACTATCTATCAATCCTATCTGATGATGTCCAAATCTAGCCCAGCCCGAGAATATGGATCCTTTCGAATAGGCAGACTTGGTCTTAACCCGTGCTTTTGAAACCAGTATCTTTGGAATAAGCAATCTGAAAACCAGTCCCTTCTAACAGAAACCCTGAAGAAGACATAAGCCCTACCTTGAGGATCATCTCTGCCCGCGTCATGCCCTTCACCACAATCTTAGTGTAACTGGCAGGTGCTTTCCTCACCACCTGAGAGCCAATGGAAGGCAGATCAAGCAGGACCATCTTCAGGGAATGGGTATCCAGCAGCAGCTGTGGGAGCAAAGAAGAATTTACTAGTCATGTCCTATGCACACAACACCTAGTGTACACAGGCTGATTCATAATGTCTTCCTGATTTTAACTGTACTATTTATTGGAGAAAATCTGGAAAACAAAAACATATGTATTTAAAAAAAATTAGTTATAATTCCCATTACCCAGGAAAAAACTAACAAGAAGCCATGTCAAGTATGGTATAATTCCTTTAGAATTTACAAAGAGGAGATTTTAAAAGTCTCCTCTGAAAAAGAAAGGTTAATCATGTGACAGGATGGAGGTGTCAGCTAATGCTGGTAATCATTTTTTTTTTTAACTTTAAGTTTTATTTTTTAAAGGTGCAGGCAGGAATGAAGGCAAGTAGGCAGGCAGGCAGGATGAGAGAAGAGGAAGAAGCATCTCTATTTCATCTTTATTTAGCTGTTCACACTGGATGCCTCCCCCTGGGCTGAGGCTTGAACCCAGGGGCGTATGGCCTGCTCCTTTGGAGGCCATTGACTCAACTGCTGCTCCACCAGGGTGTTTTCTTTTTTTCTTTTCTTCTGTTAAAGGAAAGGTGCAGACAGCCATGAAGATGAGTAGGCAGGAAGAGCGAGGAGGAAGAAACATTTATTTTATTTAGTTGTTCATCTTGGTTGTTCCCCTAGCCCCCGTTCTTGAACCTGGGTCCTTGGGATGTATGTGAACTACATCTTGTGGCCTTATCCACTAGGCCTCCAGGGCAAACCATTTTTGCTAAGATTTCAAGGGCAATATGACACAGAAATTGTGATAGCAGACATCCTTATCTTAATGTCAAGAGAAAAATCTTTCCAATTAATGATATTTACTACAATTTTTTTTATTAGTTGAATTATTTGTCTCATAATCTTGCTCAGTCCTCCTATTTCCCTGTACTTAATGCCCTGGATGGCTGTAAATTCCTCTGGATCCTGGTGTCCATCACTTCACTCTGTGTGGTACAAACGGAGGAGGACCCTTTGAGTGATAGAAGCTTAGAGCTCTCTGTGTGGATGATGTTGTCAAAGAAATCACAATAGGTCAAAGCTTCATGAGACAGAAAATTGAGTAGTTGGGTAGAGATTCAAAAAGCTCTTTAGAAAGTGTAAAGGGCAATGCAAAAGAGAGAAAAGCTCTATTATCTGGGCAGAAGCACATGAACACAGAAAAAGCAATGAGAAAATTTAGCTTTCCTGAGCCTGCATTCTACAATCTGCAAATCTCAAAGGAAGCTAGTCTAATTTTAGGAAGTATGGAAGTTGTGCTGTCAAGTCATGAAATAAAATGTTATTTTGAATTACACAAGTAGGCATATTTGGGTTGGACCATTATTACTTTTTAAAATCTTGTTATTATGCAGAATTCCCCACATGAAATAGAATAATTAACTCGACACACCCACTACTCAGCTCCAACAAACAAGACATCTCTCATCGTCATCTCACTATCACTCTAATCCAGTGGCTCTCAATCAGGCTGATTCTGTATATTCCCTACACCCCTCATGGATTATCTGCCAATGTTTGGAGACAACTCTGGCTGTCGAAACTGGGAAAGTGTCATTGGCAACTAGTGGATGACGTAAGGATACTGCTAAACACTCGATAATGCACAGGGTAATCCCCACAACAAAGTCCACGTGTCAACAGTGCAGGAGTTGAGACCCCGCTGCAATCACTCCCTAACTTTCATTCAATTTTTTGAGGTAAAACTTATATCAACAGAAATGTACAAGTATTATACAATTTTGAGAAATGACTTCACTCATGTCATTCATACTATTGTAAGTTTACTATATATACTTTTTCAGATTCAACAATTTCCATTCTATTTCTAGTTTAAGGTTTTTTAAAAAAATCTATCATTTATGGCTATTAAATTTTATCAACCCCTTTTTTAAGGGAGTGCTTAAAAATACCCCACTACGTGTAGATTTACCAAGAATTGTGCTTGAGGATGACCAACCTATGCTCTAATTTTTCAAACTGCAATGATGAACACATTACCTGATTCCCTTTTCCCTTTTCTTGGTGTTCAGGCTTAAAAAGTCTAAAATTTGTATAGTCGAACATTTTTAGACGGTTTTGAATTATATGTCTATAAAAATGAATATGGTCCAATGTGGTACAGCGTCATGCATTGCTTCATGACGTTTCGGTCAATGACTGTACAGACAGCGGTGGTCCCAACAAGCGAGCCACATAGCCAAAGCGTGCGGTCGGCTCTACCCTCCAGGTTTGTGTAACTGTACTCGATGACGTTCCACAACAAAATCAACAAATATCTTTTCTCAGAACGCATCCCCATCAGTAAGTAACGTACAACTGTATATAGACAATGGAGTATTATTTCATCTTAACAAGGAAAGAAATTCTGACATATGTTAGATGGATAAACCCTGAAAACATTCTGCATGAAATAAGCCAGGCACAAAAACACAGATTGGATAATTCTACTCTAATGAGGTACTGAGCAGTCAAATTCATCCAGACAGAAGATAGAATGGGAGGTGTCAGGAGCCAGCGGGAGGAGGGGTCAGAAAGTTGTTTAGGGGTATGGAGCTTCACCTTGGGACGATGAGAAGGTCTGGAGGTGGTCTGGTGATGATCACACAGCAGTGCAAATATACTTAATGCAGATATACTAACACTAATGAACTGTACACTTAAAATACTTAAAATGCTAAATTTTATGTAATCTGTATTTTATCACAATTAAATAGTGAATATGGTATATAAAGATAATACAAAGAATATCAATTCATAGATATAAAATACATTGCTTAAAATATTTTAGACTCCATAATATGACAGATCCAGAAGAAATACCTGAGAGTATCTGGTTCAGTGCTTATTTAAACATGAGGAAACAGCCGAGAGCAGGAAAGCAAGGGTCATGCTCACAGGGAATATGAACAGCGGAAAGGGGACTGGCCTCCAATCTCCTGAAGATTCAAGGTCCTTTTCCCTATGTTGTGCTGCTGCCCGCCCCTAAGGTGAAGAGTGTTAGATTGGATTCCATTTTTACTGTGTGCTCAATTGTAGATACATGGCCATAAGACTAATTAATGACCCTACAAATCCCATAGGAGTCTATGAAAATCACAAACTAGCAAGAAGCATTACAAATACAGGTATGGCTCAGCTCCAGGCACCCCCTGCAATTGCTCAAGAGGACTCTGGGGCCCACAGATAAATAATTCACTTTATGTAGCAATCAAGAAGAGAATAAAGAGCAGTGAAATGTCTCCTTTCCTATTTTCAGTGTAAATATAAAAGTTTAAAGCTAAATTTAGGATCTACTACCTTCGTGGCAAAGGAGAGGCAGCTGAGATTAAGCTAAATCTTCGTTTTGAGTTTCACAGCTTTTGTTAACGCTCAGATCACAGCTGCTACAAGACTTGAGGCAGAACAGAATCTGTTTAAGTCTAAGAATATCTTTGCTAAAATTGATTCTTAAGATGTTGCTGCTTGACTGATCAACCCTCCAGCTATATGACTGCTTGGCGGTTTCCAATCCAAGCCAAACCCTGCTAAACCAGAACTACCCAGAAGAATCCTTCAAGGGCCACATGGCCCTGGAGTTCCCATCCATGCCCTCTCCAGGCTGGGCCTGTTGAGATCCACGCTCCCCAGTCACCCACTTGCATTTGCCTAGAGTCTGATAAAGTAAAAAAAAATCCAGTTTCACAGATGGTTTTCTCATCTATATTTCAAAGCAGAATTAAACACTGGCCATATTGATTTTTTTTCTGAAGACGAAACTTTCAGACTGAGCTGATTATTTCAATATTCCTTTAAAGAAGAGAAACCTTTAAAGAGGAGAAAAATATATTAGATTCATGTGATACATGAACATGTCATGGTTATAACATACTGAATCAGCTAACAAGACCTGGGCCAAGCTGCAAACTCATGAAGACATATTCCCAATGAGTCAACTTTCTGTTCCAGTGGCTTTAGCAAGTCTAGAGACAGAAACTAGCAGCTGAGAGCTCTAAAGCTTCTCTCCGAAACACAGATCGAAATCGCTCCACATCCTGACTGCACACAACGACGAGGTGAACAAAATGAATTCCCAGTAGACACATGCTAAAGAAACTAGAGACAACGTGTCGGGCATTATTCTGCTGTTTCCAATGGAGAGAATTAGTGCTATGCTTAATGACATGCAAGAGACAAGAATTTCAAAACACTACAGTCTGTATAGCTGGTCAGTGTCAAAATCCACGAAACCATCCAGGAAGTTTTTCTGAGGCTAAAGACAGTCAGTTAACTTGCGACAAACACTGACATGTCACCATGTGAGTGAGGCATGTGGGAGCAGAAACAAAGTCGTGTCCCTGATGTGTGGATGCTGGCTTCTGCTGAGGGCTTCTATGTGCCAGACATTCTGTCTAGTAATTTATCGCATTACCTTGTTTAATCCTCACAACTACCCTGTCAGGCAGCACCACAACGTACCCATTTCATGGAAGAACTAAAGTGATAGGAGATGATGTAATTTATCTAAGGACAAATAGCTGCTATGTTGCAGATTCAGTCTCAAACCTCCATGATTCTGATGCCAGGACCTTAATGTTCATACGATACTCCTTTTCATAACCTAGGAAGACGGTTCACAAAAGGAGCATAAAAGTACACTGTACTGATCAGGTTCAGGAGATTTCTGACATTCACGTCTAATGCTTCATGAGGGACCCTGGAATAATAGGGCACAATTTGCCATTTTCCTGGCATGACCTGGGCCAGCACAGCTAAGAGCCCAGAGGGAGGGCGAGTCATAGAGCTGGGAGAACAATGAGCCTATAATAAGTTGACTAATTTGGTAGAACAGGTTTTGTGGAACTGTCTTATAGAATCTCCTTACTTAAAAATATAGTTTGAGTCTTTCAATATAAAAATTAAGTGTTGATGATATAGGTTTAGAGAAGATTTATTTTAATGAACATACACAAGTCATTTATGATCAGTATATAAACAGTTGCATCTAAGTAGATATTTTTAAAGAAATAGAATTATTGTTTATTTTTAAAGCGATTTAAGTTGTTCTCTAAACTGAAGCTGCTCAGATTTAAGACAGTCTGAACAGTTGTAGCTGAAAAGAGGTAACTGTAGCACAGAACTCAGTTCATCAGTGCAGAGTGAAACAATCTATGAAAAGATGTCCTGAAGCACAGAATTCAAGTGGACAGAGTGGGGTTAATCAAGGAAGACTTCTCGAGTAAGGGTAAAAGAATTTCTCAGTACCTAAAAGATAAGTCTTTCTTTCTTGTTACTCTTAAGTAGTCTCTGCTCCAGCCACTATGGGACTCAAAACAATCAGAGCCTTTGATGCTCTCTCTGCCTGGATACTTTTCTCCTGGTCCTTCTCAAGGCCTCGTTCTCAGAGAAGCCCTCTCTGACTAGTCATTGCTCCCCCATGCCCTTCAATATTCTTCCACAAAGCCTAGTTTTATATCCTTTCTTTCTTTTTTTTTTTTTCAGTTTTTCAAAAGCAGTTTTTTAAATTGCAGTAATTATTTGACACATTAAAATAATTTCCTGTGTATAGGTTCCCCATTCCTTAGATATATGTTAACACACCCTGCCCTCCACCACATCACCAAGTGTTCTTCACCACTGTCCTTTAGCATTCTTAAGTTAAAAACGTTTTCTAATTTATTTGTTAACCTGTATATCACCTCTCTCTTCTTACTTAGACTATAACCATCACAAAGGAGAGAGCTTTTCTGTTCCGTTCACGGTGGTGCACCCTACGCCTAGATAACATACAGCACTTAGTAGGTGCTCGACAAAACTTTTTACACTAAATAGGTGAAGAATTAAACTGCTAGGTCATCATTCTATTCCCAAACAGGTGTAATCAGCTACTGAATCCCTCTAGAGTAGATCTGTATTAGAAATATATGCACTTCATCTATGACAAAAGTCCTAAGGAAAAGGTCCTACACCAATTTCATCTTACCTGCTCTGCTCCCACCATGCTGATTGGCTTGCACTTGAAGAGGTGGGTGATGAACTTGGGAATGAAGGAGCTGTGGATAAAAAAGAAGAAATTGGATTTGCTCTCTCCAGTGAAAGAACTACAGAAACTGTTTTTTAGCGGTCCCACTTCCTTCTGTGGGAATCAAAGTAGGCACTACAGTTGCACACCAGCATCCACTGCCTTTTTTTTCTTTCCAGTCAAAGTCCTGTTTTATTTAGGTATTCTTGACCTTGGGAAGTTTGGGAAAAGTTGATCCTTCCTAAACTACAGCAGTGAATTCTAATTAGCCTCAGTGAGTCAGAGTCTGGCATGGCATTCCCTTGGTGTCTGCTATTGGTCCCAAGGTGGGATATGATCCATGCCCACCTCAACAGACTGGAGAGGACTTACCTGCCATGTTGAGGCAAGACTGTCTTATTCTTCAGTGTGTTCACATGCTTGGATGTAACATCTACAGCTGCCATTTTACTGCCATTCTAAAGATAAAACCAAGAACCTGGGTCCTCAATGACACTGCTGAACCACTGACTCACTCTTCTTTGGATCTGTCTTACTTCCAGACTTGTGGTTATATTAAACAAAAAGCCCCCTCACCTTCTATGTAAGTTTGAGTCAGGCCTTCTATAACTATTGGCTGAAGACATCCTAACAGATATGATAATGGAATATACATGAAGTAGTTAGAGGATCTTAAATGCGAAAACAAGAATTAATTGCTTAGGGAGTAACTGCCAGATCAAGGTATAAAATATATGAAACTCAAAATTTATTTGGGACTGAAGGCCAACCTGGACCAGGTGGACTGAGGATGCTGGTTTTGGAAAAAGGAGAATATAAATTGAAGAGGTAAGGAGGGAATTTTGGAAAAACAACAGAGGCTCAAATCAAGAAAGCTGGGTTGTACTACAGAAGTGAAGGTGTGGAAATAAGAGATACCCACAATCAAGGCCAGATCCAGAGTGAACTGTCCAGGAGGTGTACTAAGGGCCCGGGACCACGGAAGGAAGATGGCAATAAAGCAGGATTTGTAAGCTGAGGTAAGAATGGCCTTCTCTCTTCAAATGCCGCTTGCTAGACTTAAATATTGCTGACTGGAGATGACTCACTGGATACCTCACTAATGGCCCACTGCTACCTCAACCCTAGCATTATGAAGACTCAGCTCACTCCAAAATCTAGCCTCAGTGGACTGGATCTCATCTCTCCAGTCACCTAAGTCAGAAACCAGGAGCTACCTGAGACTGTTCCCGTGTCTTCAGTGCCAATATTCAATCAAAGAGTAGCCCTTCCCGGAACCCCCATATCTGCCCCTCTGAACCGTCCCCACTGCTGCCACCCTATCATTTCTCCCTTGAGCTCTTTCAACGGTTTCCTAACTGGTTTTGCCCTCTTCAGCCTCAGACTCTAATCCATCTGTTGCCAAAAGAACTTATTCCAAATTCACATATGAGCAAGATCCTCCCCTGATTAAAACTCTTGGCAATAGATACAGGCAAGGACTTCCTTGACTGTCCTGATCCTCTGTCCCCAGCTTCACTGTGCTAAGCCCTGGCACTCCATGCTTCAACCTGGTTGAGCTACTTGCAGATCCCAAGATTTTGCTATTTAATAATACTGTGCCTTTGCTTATACTGCTCCCTCGTCTGGAATGTCCTTCCCTACAACCTTGAGGGTGTTAGCACATACACACATCTTTGAGATCCTGCTCAAGGAAATATTTCCTTAGAAGCCATTCCTCAGTCACCTCTACCATACTCTACGTAAAGTCTCCAGATCTCTGTCTTAATATTTAACCTACTTCATTACACTTACTTGCTTTTATGTCTATTTCCCTTCACTTGACTATAAAACAAAGGAAGATAGAGACCCATGTCTGTTAAGTCAAAACATTCAATTTGGTGTCTGGGACACAGCAGGTACTCGAGTGAATGCATGCTGACTAAATTATAAACAATAATGGCAGCTGCCATCGCTTTTAAATGTCAGCATGGTACCAGCACTTTACCAGGAATATTACACATAACTTCTCATTCTGTCCTCCCCACTGCTATTTGTCTTATCCCCATTATTGAATGGAGGAGAATAAGATTAGTGAGTGAGGGGAGTTGCTTGTGGTTCAAATTTCATTTTTATCAAGGGGCTAAGCTTTATGTCTAAACAGGAAAGGTTACTGTTGCTTCAGAGACCAAATGGAGGCATACTGGTGGGAAAGAGGAAGTTAAAGGAAAAGGAGGTTAAACTCCAAAGATCAGATCTAGGGTATGGGCTGCTGATCAGGAGGGTGTAAGAGCAAGGCCAAATAAGCAATGTGAGATTGAATTCATGCCTAATCACAGCACTATACACAGTTTACAACCTCATAGAGAAGGTTTTGGTTGTATCCTTGCATTGGCTCTGTGTGCTGGTCTACAGGGGGTCGGGCAGGAAAAATACATGGATCTGGGGCATGTCTTTGAATGAGAAATTCCAGCAGTGTCATGGGTAACTGCCAAGCTTCTCCAGACCCTTGAGGTAACGACAATTATTGCTCTTGGTTGGAGAAGGGTTTCTAACAGCCCCCACTTCTGGGGTTTTTAGTTGTTGGCTGGAATTTTACATAGATAAGCGGGTACTATGGATTAAATCAGAAAATTACTTTCTAGATCACAGGTTAAACTTTTCCAGATGTGCGAGATGGGCATCCTATTCCCGCTTCATCCCAAATGGGCTTGGTAATGACATCAGAGGACTCTGAGAGGCTGTGAAGCTAGGCCGGGTCCAGCTAAGTAAATGGACTCCTTATTCACTTTATCATTAGGTCAGTCAGACCCCTGTGTGGCCACACTGGAGATTTTTGGTCACAGCAAGTTTTTAGAGAGACACTACTACTACCAGGGGTTATGGTGAGTGTCACGATGTGATTTATCAGCAATGCTTTTAACACACATTAATGAGTACCCAGAGAGTACTCTGAAAGGAACATCGGCTCCTACTTCATCTGCTACACTGCAAACATTAATGTCTCCCTGGAGAGCCCACTCTATCCTTTCTTGACAAATTGGAAACCGAAGCTAATGCCACAAGCTATTCCATAACTGCTGTTCTTTCGGGATTTATTTGTGAGGGAGAGAGAAAGCCTTAACTGAATAGTAACGGGGAGAAGCTTGGGGACGACAGAAACTTGGAGTCCTAAACCACCCTTTGGGACCTGGATGAGAACGACCTAAATGCAGTAGCTTGGACTGGGCTGGCCTTCCTGAAGCCCTTCCCTGAGAAGTTTGCCAAAATGCTTGTTTGATAATTGGTCAGAGGAGGCACTGACCCTCTATGCTGCCTGGTCTCAGGGGAAACAGTGCTACAGCCAGATGCTGGCTGACTGGCAAAGGACCAAACTATTTCCTCGCTTCGAGACTCAAGCCAGAAATGACCACACACGAGGATGTGTCAGGAAGACATGCAGCTCAGTGTTCACTCCATCTGCTTTGGCAGTAGAGCTCCCTGACTTGCTCTTCCCAACTTCTAACACTTTCCCTGGACTCAGGAAGTCCACAGGTGGGTCAATTCCGACAGCCATGGTAATAAGTACTACAGGGAAGGTGGAAGAGAAGACTCAAAAGAAACAGAACTGATGGCTCCTATCCTTAAAAAGTTTATAATCTAGTTACAGAGATAAAATGCAAATATGAAATTACTGAAAAAGAATTTGAATTATCCAAACCTGGGGAAAGGCAGGAGCATGATGATGTTCATATAATTCAGAATGACAGGAACCCCAAATCATTCCTGTATGCCATGATGTGACTGATAGTTGTACTGCTGTTACTTTGTCAATGATTTTTTTTATATTATTATTATTATTATTATTATTATTATTATTATTATTATTATTATGCTTCTTCTGGGTACAAATTAGTTCATGTGCCAGAATAGACACCTGGGTTGTGAGACTGCTGGTAGCTAGTATGGTGTTCAAAATAAGCCAGTAATGAGGATGTTCCGGGACTTACTTTGCAAATTTAATGCAGAATTGAGTGAAGTATTTACGCGTGGAAGCCAGGTTGTCGCGAATGATGGGGACGTTCTGCTTGATGTGAAGAATGACAGAGGTCACGTAGGGGCTCTGGTCACCAACATGTTCCACATTCTGCCACTGCATCTGAAATGGAGACAAGGCAGGACAAGCCTTTAGATTCTTCACAGGAGGGCAGCATTATTGTTACCAGGGAAGGGGCAAGGGGAGAGGAAATTAGGTCATAGCTTATTATCACAGTGGTTAACCCCTTTGTTTTGGGGACTCCGTCCTACCCAGGCTGATTGTGAATAAAAAACAGCATGCCCACCTTATCTTTGACAGCGAGGTCTGACTGTGGCACCTTTTCCTTCCCTGTCCCCCTGGTGCTGGAAACAGCCTTCCTTTCCCATCCAAGTGGCCATTTGCTTAAGGAACCCTCACCAGGCAGGTGAACTGAGATTTAGTCTCTATCAGCTGTTCCACCAGAAGGGGATGGGGTCGACCAGAGGAGGGACATCTACTTCTGAGCAGGTTGGTAGCTTCTGAGACCAGAGAGCTAGCTAGGCTAAATAAAATGAAACCTGTTGAGAGAGAACTGTTTCTCTGAAGCAGATTGGGAGGAGTTGTTTTCTTTTCTTTTTTTAAAGGTAACTACAAATGGTATGTGTAAGAATTGCTTCAAAATAATTTGGGGTTGGAAAGAGTAGATGAAAGAAGTTAGTGAAGATGGGTGATGGGCACAAAGAGTTCATTATACTATTTTCTTTACTCTTGCATAAACTGAAATTTTCCGTAAGAGAATGTTAGAAATCTTCACAACCGTCTTGGGATTTCAGTCAAGGGAAAGGTTGAGAGGATCACGCCTGACATCAGGGGTAAGGCAGTGACACAGGGAATGCAGCAAGAAAGAGGAACATCTGTGGATGGCAGATGAGGGGGCGAAGAGAATCACGGAGAAGGCTTACAAGTTCCTGGACCAGCCCGCGAACAAAACGAGAGCCCTGGTTGGCTCAAGTTCTAACAATCTGGGGAAAATGAGGGAAAAGTCCTGGGAAACATCGACAGTAAACTGGCTACAGTGTTTGGAATAAGTAGTGCTTAGTACTTAGAAGCTGGAAAACAGAAAAAGCTGTAGTATGTCTCTTCCCTGTTGGGTATTTCCAGGAGGAGGGACACATCAGCTCCTACCCTGCCCTGAAACTGGTAGGGGCTGGGCACTCCAGTCCTGGAAAGAAAGGGAATGGGCTAGAGGACCTCTGCTGAGTCAGTCTCTCAGAATGGACCTGGGTTGTCTGTTAAAAAGATCCTAAGCCAAACACAAGCCATATAATATGTTCAGAGAAGGAGGGCAGCAGTTCTGAGACCTTGATGTCTCTGGCAAGAAAATACTATTTTTATAGAGCTCTTGGGGAAAAGAAAAATTCAATACTGAGAGAACTTGCTTAAAAAATCATATTGTACACAGATGATTCCCCAGCTCCTGGGAAGCTCAAATGACTCTATGTTTTGTCATAACGTCTTCAAATCAGCAGGCATTTATGTTCTCAAAGCTTTAAGTTTGTGTAAGCACAGAGACTTAGAAAAGCAGGAAGAGACCTCCATCTTCACTTTACAGATAAGAAAACCAAGGCCCAGCGATATTAAGATTTCACAATGAGAATCCAGAGAGAAAAAGAGTTCTTTCTTTTTCACTGGGGAAAAAACAAAAAACAAACAATGGAGAAACAGTAGGAAGGTCAAATATGAACTTTCTTATTCCAGTGCTTTTGTTATGTGCAATGTTTTCCTCATTATGTTTTGTATTATTCCAGAGGTTTCTTTTCTTCCATCTGATTGTAGAGATTTGTCCCATCTAGATAATGAGCATCCTAGGTGATTTTAAGTGAGCTCATGGGGTGAGGCCAAAATTGACAGGTACTATCAATGTCTGCTCTTCATCCTTTCATCAGCTCTGCAGCAAGACTTGGAGCAGACACCCTGGCAGATACCGTGTGCTGAGCAGGTAATGCTCATCCTGCAATTGACGTAAAGCCCTTCCATAGTAATGACTATTGTTTTCTGAATTGGCAGAATTTTATATTTCAAGATCTTAAAATGTTTATAAATGATTATCTAAACATCACAGTTCTCCATTAACAGAAGATCCATAAAATGAGTGGCAACAGGCCCTGTTACTGGTTATAAGGCAAGAGAGAAGCATGGGAGGTGGGACTTAGCATTCTCCAGGTCAGTCTGTATGGACACAATCTGCTGCCTCTTGATCACCACAGGCTATGTGGCCATGTCCACATTTGGAATATATGTGAAAATATCATACTTGGTTTAATCTTTAACGAGTTTATGGCTCCACTGGTCAAGTCAAAAGAAGTATTACCAAAAGTCAAGGGCATTCGTGATTTTAAATTTAAATCAGCTTAATGAAGTAACAAAATAAAAGTACTGGAGAACGATAAAAGCTGACATTGCTTTTGCTATTTAAAAAAAAAAGTGCAAAATATAGTCAGTCAGCAGTGACTCCATCTAGCAGTCATTGCCTCTAGAGTTGATATCTGCCATCATCCCTCCTGGATGACTTAGAGTTTGAGTTGTAACTTGAACGGCCCAGGATACTGACATCACAACCTACCATGTACAGGTCACTTTGCTAGCACTACATATGTCATTAGTATTTGCATGATTTCATTTAGTTCTCATAGCAATCTTGCAAATGAGGAAACTCAAAAATGTTAGATCACATGCTCAAAATGAAAACCACACACCTGATAACTGGTATGGAGCACTCAGGTCTATCTACAGCCCAAGCATTACAGCGGACTGTTTCCTAAACAGTTAAAAATAATTTGGAAAAAAAAGAAAAGGATAAAAGCACTTAACTTGGCATTAATTCAAGGTAAGCCTGGTCTCAAGAAGCTAATGAAACAAACAGCAATCAAGTGTTCTCTTTCCAAAAGTAAACAGACTTGCTTGTACTGGAAAAACAAATAACATCATGAAAACCCATCAGTAGAAATAAGATTTTAACTTTTCCAGGTAAGTGAACTTGACACTTAAAATGTATCCCTCTACAATTTAAAGTTCCCTTTCTTGTGCTTTTTGTTTAGGAGGTGGGGTAGTGCTAATATCAGATAGTATTCACTGGTACTATATAAACAAGAAACACAGTTTGCGAAAGAAGTAGTGACTAACACGCAAGGTTGATAGAAGCAAACAAGGAAATGGTCAAGATAACCACTTGCAAAACTTCCAGGACCCCACATTTAACCACAGAAAGAGATTATAGGGCCAAGGGTATCACCGGTGCCCATGGTTTCTGCTGCCTGAGGAAGAAGTGTGTGGCTGATGTTGACATTTATAGAGAATGTTGGGGAGATAATCACTTCCTAGAAAGTCCCCACTGCAGTGGAAAATTCTGATCAATCCACTGATTAGAGAACAGAGTTCCACAACTAGCTTATTATGGAACTTTTCTCTATCGCTATGTGAAACTTGGAAAGAGGTCTCTTGAGAAAATAATTTTTCTCAACTGAAAATTTTCATTTTTATTCATTTTGATCACTGAGATACATAGACTCAGACACTTGAATTCTGGGAACATTTCAGGAAATCAGAATGTGTTATGGTTTAGGGTTCTGGGTCACTGACCCCAAGCAACGGTCTTGCTCAATGAACACACATGTATGCCACGCACTCACATGCTCTAATGCTTTGTCTGGTTACTTCTACTCACGCAGTAAGCATTTGCTATATTAATAGGTACCTTCTGCACGTAAGCACTGGACTGAGTACTGCGCAGGGGATACAAAAGAAAGGGGAAGGAATATTTATTGAGAAACTATTAGATACACCAAGCACTATTACTATTATTCCCACATATACGTACTGCTTACAACAGTGCAATGAAAGTATTATTAATCTTTCTGTAAGGCAGACCTGAAGACAGTAAGTGACTTGCCTAATGAAGTAAAATTGTCAAGAATGCAGGGCTTAGATCCACAATTGGTTTGTCTAACTCCAAAGTCCATGCTATTTATATTTTACCATGTTGCTTTTCATAAGAAGTGCTACCACTCTAAATGAAATCAGTTGAATACTGGGGCAAACAAAACCTCTATAGAGCATGAGGCTCTACATATGCAGATGATATGGGAATGATGGTGCAGAGAAGGACTGACTCTTCTCACTTCTTTGCTCATGGATATATATATATATACACACACATACATATATATGTATAGAAAAAGTAGAATAATAAAGGTTTAAAAAAGATGTATATTAAAAAAAGACACACCCTGGTGGTCTAGTTGATAAGGTCACTGGACTTAGTCCACATACATCCCAAGAAACGGGGCTTGGAGACCTGGGACAGTGTGGGTAGGGTGAGGGTGGGGATGGGAAACAAACAAGATGAACAAATAAATAAAATAAAGTGCTTCTTCCTCTTCTCTTTTCCTGCCTGTCTATCTTCTCGTCTTCATTCCTACCTGCACCTTTCTTTTAAAATAAATTACAAAAATAAATATAAAGATATATTTTTCCATTCACTGCTGGGTCAATAGAAGGTAAATTTGTACCTTTCCTAAAAAAGTTTGAAAATATCTATAAAAAAAAAAAAAATCAGCATTTTAAATAGATTTTTATTTCTGCCATTTCCTTTAGGGCAATTAATCTGAATTATGACTACTCAGAAGTGCATGTACACATGTGCGCACATACACACACACACTCACATATACACGAAGTTATCCATCGCCAGACTGGTTATAAATATGAAAAATTGAAAATAACCAAAATCCATCAAAAGTGAATTGAATACATGCATTTTAAGGAAAGCAATAGACTACAGTACTTAAGATGAGAAAGTCTGGAGTCCACCAGTCATGATTTCTAAGCCTGTCTGTGCAACAGGCCAGATGTGCGACCTGGGCAATTCATTACCTCACTCTGAGCCTCAGTTTTCTCAGCTGTCAAACTGGAATAACAATATCTAAAATTTATACTGTTACTGAAAGGTAACTATACAGAACAAGCATGAAAATGCTCTTAACAGAACCTGGTGTATATTAATTCCATGATAAATGTTAATTAATGTTAGAATTTTTACCAATAACTACTCTCTGTATTATGTTATATTGTAGAATCACTAAAAATACTAGCGCTCTAGATTAAATGGCATGGAAACTATTAAAACTTGCTAAATAAGAAAAGGTTACCAAAGAGTATATAGAGTATTAACTTGCTTTCTTTTAAAAATACATGTATAAAAAGAGTAATATATCTAATAGGAATTATGTATCTAACAGGAATTATGGGTGATTTCAATTTTCTTCTTTTTGAAATCTGTATTTTCTATAATAAAAGTGATTTTAAAAAAAGCTATGCTTTGATTATAGGTGGAAAGTGAACTGGAAGATTTCTTAATCATGGAGTTCCGTGGGCCTCTTGAAGAACGTATACATTTTAATGACTGAGGAAAATGAGAACAGATTTGAGGACTGTTCTAGTTATTTCAAAATGTCTTTGGGGGATAGTAATGCAACGCTTAAATTAGGACATGTTCACAATCCTGAAACCTAATAGAAATTACATGCCAGACTGTAAGGAAATTTAATTTGTTCAGTTCCTTCTCAGTGTTTTTTTCCTAAAACTACTGTTAATGGGTAAAAAGCTAAGTGTGTTTGATTTCTGAGACTTAGATTCTTTCAGCCCACGGGTGGGAGTAGCCCTAGGAAAAAGGACATAATGAGGAGGGGACCATGGACCAATGATTCAAGAAAGTCACTTGATTTTTTAAAAAAATCTACTTGTAAGGCCATAATCAGATATACCAATTCCTAAAGATTTAGAGAACTTGCATTTAAAAGACAGAACTCTTCCTATTTCTCCCCACATATTCCAAATAACTACCTTTTCAAGAATCAGGAAACTTGGTTTTATTTCTGAACTATTATAAAGCTATGTGGCTTTGGGCATGTTATAAAAAAGAAAATAATCATGCCAGAAAAATTCATTAGTTTTACGAGAGAAATATGCAAAGTATACTGCAGGAGTTGAGTTGGCTGCTCAACCCACTTCCTCCCCTAGTGAAGTCATGACATCAGATCAAGAAAAGCTGAAGACCAAAATCTAACAAAGATTTCGAATGACTGAAGAGCTCATAATCAAATAAGTAAGAACACTCATGTGAACTTAGTAGCACTGGGGACATACTGACCTATCCCCTTTTCAGATTTTAGGCAAATTATGTAACCTGATTTTGCTTCAGTTTCTACATTTGTCAAAAGAATTTGCTCTTACTCTGGAAGTATGGTGTGGTACAATCTGTGTAGAGACAGACCTGAGACTGAATTTTGGCTCTTTCATATGCTAGCTAAGAGATCTTGGACAAATGACTTAAGCTTCTCTAAGTTTCAGTTTCCTTTTCTGTGACAGGGACAATAACAATGGTACTTAGTTTATGGTCAGAATGAAATAACGCATTTGGGTACAGATTCCTGTAAGTGCTCCATGAATAACAACTCATTATCACTTCATTGAGCTCATCTAAGAAAATAATGCAATATGGGAGGAGAAGTGGTCTGAAAGGTGATTTTGATATAATCTATCAGCCACATTACTGTAATTTCAAAGTTACAGCTTCTCAGAGACCACTAAACTCTCATCATATTTTGCTTTTCTCACATGGGCCTGGTCTGTTTAAGGCTGTTCCTGCGTATTTTCTACCAACCTTGCCAGGCTGGGTTTTCCTCTCATTTTCCAGCAGCAGCAGCGCTTCTGACCACACTCGGGAAACTAATAGATAATAGCATTTCCTAATTCTCTTCAATCGACTCCAGGATGCTACTTGTTGAATGAGAAGTTTGGGTTTTAAGTACCATCAGGGAGCATCACATCATCCTCAACAGTACCTGCGTGTACCTAAAGGTTTTGGGGAATCTAGGCTCCTGATATAATAAAGATGCCCAAGTCTCCTACTATAGATCCACCAGCTTCGCCCAGCTAAATTTTTTCAATAGAGTATCTATGTCTCACTTTGCTACCATTCTTTGGTCAAATCAACTGCAGTTATTTCTTTTTTCCCCAATTTTTTACCTTCAAAGTCACTCAGGGAGTACTACTGTTAAGCAAGGATTAGGCTATGTCATGGAGATCTAAAAATGAGTAAGACGCAGCCCTCACACTTGAGGTTCAAAGTGTAACAAAGGAGAGAGAGATATAAAAATAATTGTATGTAGCAAGGTAGAGCAGTAGCCTAGGTGCCATGGTGTCTTAATGGAGAAAGACACTCTGGGTGGCGAAAAAAAATTGTGATAACACAGGAAACTCAAAACACATTCTTGAAAAAGAAGAAAGCTGGAGGACTCACGCATCCTAATTTCAAAGTTTACTACAATAATGAGAGCAGTGTAGTACCGGCACGAGGATGGACCTACAGATCAGTGCAACAGAAATGAGAGTCCAGATGCAGATCTGTAATGTCCATAGTCAGTTGATTCTTGACAAGACCATCAAGACCATTCAAATGGGCAAAGAACAGTTTTTTCAACAAATAGTACTGGGACAGCTGGATCTCTATATGCAAAGAATGAGGCTGAATCTTACCTAACAAATACCTACATAAAAATTAAATGGACTGAAGGCCTAAATTTTAGAGCTAAAACTATAAATGATTAGAAGCAGACAGGTGTAAATCTTTGATTAGGCAATGGTCTTGTAGATAGGGACAGCAAAAGCACAAGCACCAACAGAAAAAGACACAGAAATCAGACATCAAAATGAAAAACTTTGGTGATTCAAAGAATGTGATGAGAAAAAAGATAATCCACCAACAAGGAGAAAATATTTGTAAACCACATGTTTGATAAGGGGGTCTAATATCTACACTATAGACATGTTTTTTCACTCAATTATAGAAAGACAACTCCATTTAAAAAAATGGGATAAGGACTTCAACTAACACTTCTTCAAAGATATACAGATGGCTAGTAACACATTCAAAGATGCTCAACATCTTAGTCATCAGGGAAACGCAAATCAAATTGAAACCATAATGAGATGCCACTTCACACTCACTAGAATGGCTACAATTAAAAAATAAAAAAGCATTGGTAAAGAGAGTTAAAAATCAGAGCCGCCACACATTGCTGCTGGAAATGTAAAATGGTGCTGCTACTTTGGAAAACAGTTTGGCAGTTCCTCAAAATGTTAAACACTGGGCTACTACATGACTGACCCGCAGTTCTACTTCTAGATAAATCTGCAAGAGAGTGGAAAACACACAAAATCTTATTTGTGAATATTCACAGCATTATGTATAGTAGTTAAAAAGTGAACACATCCCAAATACCCCTCAACTGATGACAGGACAAAGCAAATGTGGCACAGCCACACTGGAGACGCTCTTTCAGTCATAAATAAATTAATGATACATGTTGTCCTATGGATAAACACCGAAAATATTAGGTGAAATAAAGAAAGCCAGCCACAAAAGGCCATATTTGGTATGATTCCATTTAAGTGAAATGTGCAGGACAGGTGAATGCACAGGGACAGAAGAGATTAATGAGAGTCAGGGAGATGGAGAGGGTCTGCTGAGGAGGACAGGGTGTCATCCATCTTCATTTTGGTGTGCTGAAGATGTTCTGGAATCTGATAACAATGCTTGCTGCATAACCTTGTGGATATACCAAAAATCACTGAGCCACACAATGAGAAGAGTACATTTTGTGGTATGTCGATTTTTTTTAAAAGGGGGCAAACATCTGAGCTGAAACTTACAAAGAACATGCTCATTAAGCAGATAAGAGTGGGAAGAAAATTCTAGGTAGAAAGAAAAGAATGAGAAAAAGCATGGAAGTCACAAAAATTCATTCGTTCAGGGGAGCGAAAGGGCTCAGAGGCTGGATGGAGCATAGGTATACACACAGGAGTGGCAGCCGAGTAAGGCAGAGAAGGTATAAAAAATAAAAGTTCTATATATAGCCAAGGAGGTCATGGGGTGCCTTCAAGGAGAAAGGGCTCTCCCCCAGGAGAATGACATAATTAAATTATGTGACTTAATTCATCTTATCAAAACCTCTTTCCATGAACTCAGAATCATCTAACAAGTCCACTCCACTTTGGCACATCTGACACTGATTTTCTCACTATTTATAAAATACATTTACTTACAGCATAGGTTTGTCTACATTTTCTCTCCACCAGAAATATAAACTCTCTGAGGGCAGCTCTGTTTGCAATCTTGACTATGTAAGTGCAAATACAGAGTATGCTGCAGAACTCCAGAGATGGGTAACAAGACTGAAAATTTTGATAAAATTCTGAGCTTCCCTAACTTTGTCAAATCTTTGTCCATATCGTCAGCCTGTGTGCACCATATTTTGTAATCACACATTTGTTCAAAATTTTGCCATCCTTTGTGGTCTGTTTCAAATGCCACTTCCTTATGAAGGTTTTTCTTGCCTCCTCTCTTTGGCAATGCATTTTCTACTTTTTTATGGTAATGATTTCTTCGTAACTGTACTAATATTACCGTTACTTGGGTATTCCCCTCAGATCACATCTCTCTCTTACCCCACACCTTCTCGAATGTGAGCACCTTGATAAGGTCTGTGTTGTTCCCCACACTGCTAGGTAGAGCAGAAATCAAAGTGCATAACTAACAGCAAAAATGATGGCATCAGAGAGAGAAAAAAACATTATCCCAAAAGTTTTTAGAAATTCTAGAAGAAACTACACAAAACAGGATGAAGACACAAATAACAGAGAGTATATGCTGAATCAATTTGTGACCACTTGGCTTGTTCATATCTGGTCATTTTCACCACATGGATTTCATTTTGTTAGAACTCCAGAAGACTCAGACAAAGAGTAATGGACTCCCAGCTGCTGTGCTCCCAAGTCTGTGGTTTGTCTGTGATATAAACAAAAGATTCTGGAAGTATGGTCTCTGTTAATATTTGCTGGTGTGGGTCTGGGGGAGCGGGGGAGAATGGATGGTGGGGTTGGGGAGCGGGTTTGAGAGAAACCCACCTAATGAATTGACAGTTAATATAAGCAACACCTGGAGTGTTAAACCCCTTTCAACTGTTGTTTTACTGAAAAAGAAAAAAATCAACTCTTCCTTCGGTAAACGTAAAGATTTTTCACCAGCTGCATTCCAGTCTAAAGTGTGTGGCAGTTCAGGAGGGATGGCAGCTGGAAGAGATCATATTCAGGATGTAGTGAATGTTCACCAGCAGCTAGGGGATAATCAGAGCCCATGAAACCAATCTTCAGAGCCATGTTTCTTTACGAAAATGGATTAGCTTTCATTTGTCTGCTCGTAGCATTCTGCTTGCAAACATTCAGAATACTTGAAATACACATCCACATCTGATTGGTGAAAGGATCAGTCTTCTGAGTAAAAACTTTGTGGCATCAGCTATTCAAGATTCCCCACTTAGTTTCATAAAACCCTGAAACCTAAGTTTTTGCTCTTGTCCTATTTTTGTTAAATATTTACAATCTACTACAAAGTCAAATTCAGACCAACTGTCTGCTTACTCAAACTTGTGACATGGCCAGTCTTCCTGACAAAGAAGAGGATGAGCATTTTCTGGTGCCAGGCCAGTATTCTCTGCACACTTCATACTCACAACTCAGAGTGGCAGATATCCTTGCCTGACATATGAATGAGGTAACTTGGGCCCAGAGGGTTAATCATTTGCTCAACATCCCTTAAAGAAAAATGAGAAAAGACAGGTCTAACTTTAAACCCAGTGCTCTTTCCTCTGGCCAGTGTGACCCAGAGATGTTCTTTCTCCAGAATGATATAAGAGTCTATGACTCTAGAATGGTCACTGGCAAACGTATTTTGTTTTGTTTTGTAAAGGGCCAGATAGTAAATATTTTAGGCTTTACCAGCCAAAGAATTCTACTGTGATTACTTAATTTTTCCATTGTAGCACAAAAGCAGCCATACGTAACATATAAACAAACTAACATGACTGTGTTCCAATAAAACATTATTTCTTGAAACAGGCAGTAGGCCAGATGTGGCCCACAGATTGTAGTTTGTTTACCCTGCTAGCGAAGGTTCTCGAGGGGGCAACTTCATATTATTTAACTTCGAAATCAAGAAAACAATCACTTATTTCCAACTTAGCAAACACGAGAGTCTTCTGTATTATCTATGGTCCACGCATTTAAATAATTTATATTATTTTGGAACGAAAGATATGGACACATAAAAGCCAAATAGAAACATGAGGCAGCACGTGGTAAGTCAAAGGCGACCCCTGAACACTGAGGGCTGACTGACAGGCCACCACGATATTAGAAAACCGGTCTACAAACTGATCAGATAATCCTACATTGGCATGAAGGCTCAGAGTCAGAAGAACCTCAGAGTGGGCAAGAAGAAAGACGAGTCAAATTACTGCTGTAAGCACTAAGAAAAACATCCATTCTGGTGGGCCATGTTAAGGCTTTCACCATGTGTCAGATGCTAATCAGGGACATTTCTTTTACCCTTACCAAGCACACCTGCTCCCTGTCTCACAAAGGACAAGCAACTGATCTCAGGTGCAAGGTAAGCTGAGAACTTAATACTGGAGGTCTTTCCATTCTCCTCCAAGCTGATACTTTAAGCACTGAAAAGCCTGGAGAAACTATAGGCAAGAGCTGAGAGAAACCACCTGGGGTCCCTCTGGGGAGTGCAGGAAGACGCCACCTCCTAAAGCCTTACCTTGCTCATGGCAGTCAGGGCAGGATCGCAGGCGGCATCCAGATCCTGAACCAACAACTGAATGCTGCTAGAGATGACACTGCAGGTCAAACAAATGATGGTGGTCATAACCTTAAATGACTTTTCTGGCACAACCTGGTGGCCTAGTGGTCTAGTACACCCTGGAGCAGTCCCACATACACCCCAAGTTCCTGATTCAAGACCTGGGACCCGGAGGGAACAACTAAATAAAATAAAGTGCTTCCTCCTCCTCTCTCTTCCCGTGTACTTGCCTTCACGCCTGCCTGTATCTTTCCTTTCAAAGAAAAAAAAAAAAAAAGACTTTTTGAATGGCTGTCATAGCCCCTTCTAAATGTTTCAGGTATCTGTGTAAAAATTAGGTTCATCATTTTACCAGAAAAACTTGAATTTTATTTCAAAAGGAATTAAAGACAATAAGGAGCACACTGGCTCTTTCTTCATTCCTGTGTATGTCCTAGTCAGGACACAAAATTCTAAGGCTGGCCTTCCCTAATCACCAGGCCCAGAATTCCTGGCATCCTCCTCCTCCAAAAGCACCTGTTTCCCACAGATGTTTAATTCAGAACTTGGGGGTGAAAATTTGAGAAAAGAAGAAACGACCTAAGAGGAGAATTTTGATTTTTCTTCAATAAGTGATTGATGTGAAAGTTGAATCTTGGTCTATTCCACTTTCATTTAATGACCACAGCAAAAAATGCTGCATGTTAACACACACATGCACACACTCACATACACATATACACAGAGCTAAAATCAGGCTGCTTATATTTTAAATTCTACAACACTGGAGGTGGATCTAGGGAAGCAAATAGGGAGACCTAGGTCCTGACCTTCCCGCAGAAACGGCCAAAGGAGAATTTCTTCTCTTTTGTTATTCTAGCGAATGCAACCAGAAGTTCCTGTAAGCTAAAAATGACTGCATCTGAGGATAAAATGGGAGGCAGCAACTTCTTAGTAGCTAGTAGAGAACAACTAGATTCTGCAGTGACCTAAGGCCTCATGAAGGATAAAGGGTAGACCTTAAGCAAATACATGCAAGGTACATACGTGCTGAATGTGTCCATTTCTCCAGTCAGGTTGATTCGTTCACTCAGACTTACATCAACTTTTTCTTTCAGTTTTTCTTCCAGCTATTAGAAGATGAGAGAAAATATGTTGAATGATTATTCCAAAGGGTGCCATATTAAGAATGTTTAACATCTACTGGTATTTTAGGTACGAATTAGGCATTTCTCATGTATTGACTTGATTAATTCTCACAACCCTATGAGAAAAGTTCTATTATCTCCAATTTGTAGATAAGAAAATGAAGGTGTGACTTACCCAAGATAGTAACTGGTAGGGGCAGGAATAAAACTTCCTCCACAACTTGTGCCCTTTAGCACTGGGCTGTACTTATTTCTTATGACACACTGATAATTTGATTCACTGATTTAAAAAGATCCTGATATTTAGGATATTCCCTGCTCATGGAGGCCTGCTCACCAATGCTGGAAGCCACTGGTGGCGAATGGCAGTAAAATCAGTCATTGAGAGTTACTAAGGTCATCCACCATGTTAATGAATTGGATTTCCTGAAGTAAACAAGAGTCTCTGCTTTCAGTCAGCCTACAGCCGAGGAGAGACTACTGAACATGGCCCCAAAACCTCAAGCACACAAACATAAAAACAACTGACTGGCATGTCTGTGGCACACCCTTGGTGGCCTAGCAGATAGGTCCAAGGCCTCCCGCTGGTGTAGTCCACATGCATCCCTAGGACCCGGGTTTGTGACCTAGGGCCAGGGAAACAACCAAGATGAACAACTAAAATAAATAAAAATGCTTCTTTCTCCTTTTATTCCTGCCTGCCCACTTACTTGCCTTCATTACTGCCTGCACCTTTCCTTTAAAAAGAAAAACAAAAAAATGACCAGGGATTGTAAATATATCAAAAACATCCCTGGAATTGATTCATCTAACACTCCCAAACCTATTTATTACATGAACAGTAAGATAACATATGTTTTTCCTTTAAAATGTTAAATGTTCTTGGGGTTCGCGTAAATTAGTGTAACCTTTTTGAAAGGTAATTTATTTAAAAAGAAAAATTTAAATACACTCACTAAGCCAGCAATTTAACATCTAGAAATATATTTCAATGAATAATGAGAACAATGCACCAAGATAAGCAAGCAGTCTTTGTCGCATTCATTAATTTAGCCAGTATCTTTCGAAAGCCTACCTGTGCCAGGCTCTGTAGAGAAAGGGAATTATCCACTGAACAAAACCAGGATTGATCCTCTTTTTAGCTGTGAGAAAGCTCACATTCTAGTGTTTATATTAGTGAAAAATTTATATTTATAAGGGACTCATGAAACAAGTTATAAAGCAGGGTCACGATGTTTACACTCTCCAGCAGCCTTTTCCTGTGACTTTGTTCTCTCTGTTAACACCAAATACAGTGGCTCTCCTAAACAAATGAACGAGACACCCAATGAAAGTATTAAGTGTAAAAGTGTTAAGGTTAATGAATTGATATTGATATTATTGGCATTGTTAACAATTTTTTTTTTTCCAATTCTTCACTGCTTGGATTCTCAAGGCTCTGATTTCTCCACTTCTTTTAGCCTCTCTCCCTCCTTGCAATATTTCTTAAGGAAATGGGGTTGTTTGCCCTAAAGATTTCCCATAGTTTGGATTTTACTGATTGCATCCACAAGGTATTAACATGTTTCTCGTTCCCTGTATTTCTTGAAGCAGAAACTTGATCAGATTCAGGGGGTTTTTGTTTGTTTAGAAAATTGCTTCATATGTATAATCCTATCAGGAGATAGGGACGTTGGGTAGTCTCTTTTTTTCTAATGTCAGCAACCATTAGTGGTCAATGCTCAGCTATATTATTCCATTAGGAGGTATAAAGAGTAATTTTACCTTTCTCCATTTATCAGCTAAAATTCTTCTATAAAGAGAGATGCCCACTGTCAATGATTTGGTGACCTGAGATACAAGTCAGATAAGAAAAGCAGGATAAGAACTTTCCCTTGGTCCTTCCTCTGCTCAGCTCCACCTCCATGGCTTCTAAAGAGAACACTCGTCACACTCATGGCAGGAATTTTGTGCTCAGTATTTCAGAAGCCCCCAGGGAGACTACAGACTAAGACAAAAGGTGTGGAGTCTCTCCTTTGTAGAGACTGGGTTGATTGGTCACAAAATAACCAAGTCAAGAATTCCAGACAAAGTGTTTTCAGCCTTCACCTGCAGACCACGAAAAATACTGTGGGGATCCACAGCACCCTCATAAACTGCACATTGTTACCAGAATAAGAAGTACAAAAAGGTGTCCATAGTGGGAAAAAGATACAGTAAAGATGCTCGGATTAGAAAAAGCACATATTCCCCAAGTTCACAAGAATATCTCTTCAGTGAATGCAGAGCTGAAAGGGGTTAAACACTTGATAAGAATCCAGCCCCTGAAGGTGTCACAAGGACTTCCAGCAGAGGAGGACACGGCTACCATGTGCCTCAAGAGCATTGGGGAGACAGCGGTGCGGTGGCATCCCTGCGGACCAGGAAGCAGTTAAGTCCTGATGCCTGAGCAATTTCAATTAAAGCAAACATTAATTTTTACTCAAAGATGGGGAGAAAGTTTTTTCATTCAGATGTTTTAAATACTAGTCGCTTTCACTGACTAAACTTGATGCAATTCCTCCTTCCTCTAGGCTTGAGAATTTTAGTATTATTTGTCTGAATTCTCTCCCCTTTCCTCTCAATAGTTCACTACAACATGAGTAAGAACGGCATTGTTTGAATACCTGGGTTCAAATGTCACCTCAATGACCATCATTCAGCTTTTAGAAATACTTATTTTCTCATTGAATTAAACTCAAGAACGTCTTGGAGTGAACTGTGAGTCATATGGTGGGGAAATCCAAAGTGACCAGCATATGGTCCCTGCCCCCCAGGAGCTTACATTGTGTTTTGCTAAAGAAAAAAGATTCAGCGTCATTAAGCATTAGGTGCCGCTAGATAAGCTGCTTTGTGCTTTAGTGTCTATACACACATACTTAAGTAAACAAAAAAAAAAGAACTTTCCCTTTATCAGTACTCAATTCATACCAGTGGTTCCTTAGTATCGTCAAAGGTGATAAGCTGATTTAAAAAAATAATTATTACCAAATTGATCTAAGGCTATTTGATGTTTTCAATCTATTATAGTTAATAGTCTCACTGACAATATTATTCAGGTCGCCTCCTATGTTAGTTCCTGGGGCTGCCGTAATAAATTACTACAAACTTGGTGACTTAAACAGAAACTTATTTTCTCAAAATTCTGGAGGCCAGCAAATGAACATGTTGGCAGGGTTGGTTCCTTCTGGAGGTTCTGAGGGAAAAACTGTCCCATGCATTTCTTCTATTGTCTGGTGGTCAGTGGTAATTCCTGATGTTTCTTAGCCTACAGCTGCACGACACCAATCTCTGCCTTCATCTTCACATGGTTGTCTCCTTCGTGTCTTTGTGTGTTAAATGTCCCTCTCCTTTCTAAAGACACTGGTCACAAGATTTAGGGCTCACCCAAAATGCAGGTTGATCTTAAGAGCCTTACTTAATAGTATCTTCAAAAATTCTGTTTCCAAATAAGGTCACATTTACAAGTGCCAGGGGTGAGGACTTGGACATATCTTTTTGTACAGTAAACCCATGGCAACTCCTGAGTCCTATGAAGTGACTCTGAAAGTCTTTGATATTTTTCTTACTTTTTGTATGATGTGATGTTCCAGGCTCATCTTAAACATTTCCTGTTTCAGATCTGGAATTAGTTATTCCTCCTGGAATATCTGGTTGCTTTTTGCAAAAAATCGTATTTCAAGATCACAGCATAGGTGCTAAGAATGTATTTACTTTTCTAATCAGTAAAATAATTTTCACTAAACAACAAAAATTGGTTACATTTATTATGACTCATCAAAATGACCTACTAACACTTTTGGAATTCCTAAGAATCTTTTCTAAAAGAGTGGAAAATATATTAGATGTTTTTATAAGGTTACTTATAAAAGCAAAAACCTGAACAGCATAAACAACTATAAGGAACACTGTCCAATATTTTATGATATAGTCCTTTAATGAAATGTTATACAGCTGTAAGAATGATAATATATATTTTTCACTTTTATAATATATTTATTATTATTTCTTTCATTTACAAAATCAGTCATTTGAAGATATCGAACTCACTTCTCAGTCTATGGGCATCACACACAGCACCCACCACCAGAGTTCCAGTGTCGTTTACCACCACCTGTTCCCTCTCTCCTTCCCTCCCCCTCCCACCTGCTGGATAGCCATCATCTTATGTTCTGTGATTTATTTATTTATTTATTTTGCTGGGTTTTATCTGTTTCATTTCATTTTATTCCACATATGAGTAAAACCATCCTATATTTCTCTCATTTTTTAAATTAATCTATTTTATTGGAGGAATATGGTATTTCACCATTAACTAGGTTTAAGATATACAATAGCAAACTTATATCTGTATATAATGTAGTAAGTTTACCACTATTTCCTTCCATATACAATTAATCTTCTCTCCCGTTAGGCCCCCCGCCCCAATATCCCATCTCTTCCTGCACCCATTGATTTGCTTTCCCCACCGAAAGTCTATTGTTGCTTGATTTACTTCATTTTTTTGAAATCTATATTTAATTTAGTTCATTCGTTTGCTTGCTATTTCTACACACCACATGAGTGATATCATACAATGTTTTTCTCCTTTGACTTATCTCTCTAACTATAATTTCCTCTAGGTCCATCCATGATGCCACGAATAGTAGGATCTCTCCCTTTTGCTAGCTGTGTAGTATTCCACATCTTGTTTATTCACTCATCTGTTGATGGACATTTAGGTTGCTTCCAGCTCTTGTAAATAGTGCTGCAATGAACATGGGAATGCACATATCTCTGCAAATAAGTATTGTTGTGTTTTTAGGGTAAATACCCAGTAGAGGGATAACTGGATCTTATGGGATTTCCATTCTCAATTCTTTTTTCTTTCTGACTTGTTTCACTTAACATGAACCCCTTGAGTTCCATCCAGATTCCAGATTGTTACAAAGGGTACAATTTCATATCTTTTAGTAGCTGCATAGAATTTCATTGAGTATCTTTACCACAGCTTCTTTACCCAGTCATCTCTTGAGAGGCATTTAGATCATTTCCATGTCTTGGCTATTGTGAACTGTGCTGCTATGAACATAGGGGTGCAGGTATTTTTCCTGATTAGAGATTTATATTCTCTGGGTATATGCCTAGGAGTGGGATTGCTGGATCAAATGGCAGTTACATTTTTTTTTTTGAGAACTCTCCATACTGTTTTCCAGAGACATTGCACTAATTTACATTCCCACCAACAGTGAAAGAGGGTTCCTTTTTCTCCACACTCTCTCCAACAGTTGCTATTTCTAGACTTTGACTATAGATCATTCTCAATGGTGTGAGGCAGTATCTCACTGTGATTTTTATTCGCGTTTCTCTGATGATGAGTGATATAGAACATTTTCTTCATGTGTCTGTAGGCCATCTGTGTATCTCTGCAGAGGTGTCCAGTTCTTCTGCCCATTTTTGAGTGAGTCATTTATTTATTTTTTTTTGAGATGTATGAACTCTTTGTATGTTTTGGAGATTAAGCTCTTATCTGATGTATGTTATGTGAATATTTTCTCAAATTTGGTGGATTGACTTTATTTTACTGGTTTCTTTTGTTGCGCAGAAGCTTTCTAGTTTGCAGTTCCAATTATTTAGTTTTACGCTGGTTACTTTTGATGTAGCTATCTGCACCCCCCACCCCACCCCAAGAGCTTTTTGAGGTTGAGGTCATGGAGAATTTTCCACACATTTTTTTCTAAGTATGTTATGATTTTGGGTCTTATGCCCAGGTCTTTGATGCATTTTGAGTTAATTTTGTGCATGCTGCTAATGAATAATCAAGTTTCATTTTTTGCAGATGTCTGTCCAGTTTTCCCAACATTTATTGGATAGACTTTCCTCCTTATACTGTATATTCTTGGCTCCTGTGTCACAGATTAACTGTCCATATAGGCGTAGTTTTATTTCTGGGCTCTCAATTTTATTTCACTGATATGTATGTCTGTTTTTGTTCCAGTACCATACTGTTTTATTTCTGGCCTCCCAATTTTATGCCATTGATCTGTGTGTTTTTGTTCCAGTAACATACTGTTTTGATGATGATCACTTTGTAGTACAGTTTGAAGTCAAGAAGTATGATTCCTCCACTGTTATTTTTGTTCCCCCAGGATAGCTTTAGTAATTTGAGGACTTTTGTTCCACACTAACTTCAGTATTGTTTGCTCAAGTTCAAGAATGATAGTATATGATAACAAGAGGAGAAATGCTAATGCTATGATATTAACAACAATAAAGGGACCTGAAAGTGAATTAAGTTAGGATTAGAGCATTCGAATATATGTTCATGAAAAATCACTGAAAGAAAATATTCTGAATTGGTAACATGACTATTTGAGGGTGATGGGATTAAAAGATATTATGTGTATAGCTTTTTAGTACCATGTTATTTTACTTTTAAAATACTATGATTATATGTGTGCATGTCTTTCTCTTTATGCACACACACAAAATAGTTAACTAATGTTTCTTCATCAAAGAACTCTGGGGAGCTGGCCTTGGAGGTCTTATCAATATTGTCATTTTGCCCTGGGGGTTTTTAGGGCTGGATTGCTGTCTTTGGTTGCAAAGCCAAACCTTTACGTATCATTCCCGATGTGACCAACTGTGACCATCCCCAAGAAGAATATGCTAGAGCTTCTACCTCTGATTGGCTTAACCTAAATTGTGGAGTTCTGGGGGAAACATTTCTTATTTGGTCTCCTATATTCTTGTTCTAGCTCGCAAGAGCTCCAAGTTGTACTGTCTGAACTGTAATTAATGACTGTTTTCCTATGATTTAGAGTTAAATAACAAATTCAGAAAGGGGGAAAGAGAAGAACTCTCCCCAATTATTTTCTTTCTCTTGGCCTTAGGTAAATCCAAGTCAAATGTGAAAAGGAACATCTAATCCCACATTTGAGGTTGAATGGAAAATTCTTCTGGGTCTTCCTTCTGTTAATGGGAGCTCCAGTAGAGTCATCACCCTTTCCTCTTTCACAGTTCCTGAACATCAGCATTCAAACAATGGTTATTTGTTCAGGCAGACTGAGAATGCTATGTAAATTTCAGGAGCCATATAAAAGTCCAAAGGATTTTGCTTAGCTTAGTAACACTTCTGAGAACAGAATAACTGGTTGTGACTCATCATCACCAAAGGCTGGGTCTTAGTCCTATTAAGTTTGTTACTGCTTTTCTCACATGAAGACAGTGCTACTGACCTACTTTCATGAGGGCATGCCCTTTGAATGGCTTAAACAACTCCAGGGAAAAGACCAGTCATACTTTCTTGTCTAGTCTCCTTTGAACAAGGCCCTTCTGTTAGATGGCTGCCTGGGCTGTCTTCTGGCTGGACAGCAAGTTTTCCTCTGTGGGAGGCCAGCTGGTCTGCCCAAGGCTGTACGTGGCCTTCCTTGTTAGGGACCATATTTTACTAGTGAACTAAGAGGGCTCAGAAAAATGAGGTGGTGAGTGGGCAGAGTAGCTCACCTGCTGGGTGGTGGCCAGACAGTACTCTGCTGTGCTCAGGATGCTGCAAATGAGGCAGAGCTCCTCTAGAGTGAACTTAGCCACTTCTGAGCCTTCCTTTTCCTTGAGGAGGCTGCTGATGGTCAGTCCTCCACTGCTGCTGGTGGTTCTGACGGAAAGGAACACGAACCAGTTAGGTTGGAACTCCTCATGTGCTTCCTAATTGGAAGCTGCACAACTTGAGACAAAGAAAAGGGGGAAGGAAAGGCTAGACATGGCACAAACAAATCCACACACAATGACTCCTTTTCCTATTGACCTAACCTTGACTATCATCTGTTTAAATTCTCTGACCATCAGAAATAAGAAGAGACAAGTCCAACGTTGAGCCAGTAATCAGTCACATTAACTATGATGACTCTGAAACACAGGAGACTGCTGAGTGGCCTTTGCTTAGTATGGCATTTCCTGCTGTGGAGAGCTAATTCAGGATCGACTGGAGCACAAAAACTGTTCCCCCAATTGTTTTTCTCTGTTAAGAAAATTCTTCAAGGGAATTTGTATGTTGTGCTTGCAGAAGGTTAAGACAGGGTTCTTGTCCAAAGTCCCGACTGCCCCAAGAAACCAAAAAGTATGTCAACCACTCCTACTGATCTAATCACGTTTCCAAAATAAAAAAATGCAGTTATAATACTTACTGCTATTTCAAAGATGAGGTTCCAAATATTTTCAAATATAAAATTAAATGATTTACCTTAATCATAAAATAAAAATTTCTCCTTTAAAAAATGACCTTAAAACTGCCCAGTGTTACTATTCAAAGATTTGAAATCATCTTCATTTTTCAGCACTTAAAAGGGTGTGAAGAAAGTGGTCCTGTCTTACAATATCGGTTTGGAGCATTAAATTGTACAGTTTTTCTGGAGCTTAAAAAATGTTCAGATTAAATAGTCCTACTCTGTTCAAGAGTGCCTTTCTGAGTGTTAATTAAAATACCAAAAGAGTGAACCTCACTTAAAGGTTGAACCCAACCAAATGGCTGATTAAGAGAATGACCAAGTAAGAACCTCAGAAGTCAACTGGGATTCTTTTGGAGGCTGAGTTCTCATGGCATCATTAAAAGTGTTTTATGTGGCTCTCCCTGATGCTCAGGTGCTAAGTTTGTACTTGGGGAATAATCCACACACAGCCTAAGGACTGGGGCCGCAGGGGAAAACAACTAAAATGAACAACTAAATGAAGATGCTTCTTCCTTCACTCTCTCCCTGCCTGCCTGCCTGCCTGCCTTCTTCTTTGGGAAAAAAAAAAAAAAGTGTTTTGATGACTATTTACTGTCACTAGTACTATTTTCTTTTTTGCACACTGCCCCTACCACAGGTCTCAAACGTGGGTCTACGGCTTTCAGAGCCTGCGCCTTAGCTGCCTGATCTACAGAGGGGGGCCTATTTTCTGCTGGCCTCCCACATCCAGTCTCTGCTCTGTCTTCCCTTCTTGATGGTTTAGGGAGGCTGATCTCTACAGACTTATCACCCAGGCTCCCTTGGCTTCTAGCCTCTTGTTGTGTTCTGCCAAAAGCAGATGAAGCAGGAAGTTGTAGAGGTAGAGGAGAGAGAAGTCTGAGTAATAACTAGTCACCCTGCTCTGTCTGCTTCCTTGTGGACTTGCCAGTGACTGTGGCCCTCTGTGACTGTACTTTCTGTGGGGCAGTCCTGCACCCAGTCTCCGTTCTCAAAAGAGTTTAAAATTAATAATAATTACCCACTAGTATCTGGATGGTTCAGAAGCCTCTGTTAATTCCTTCCACCTTGCCCCCATTTCTGTGAATAGCCTGTTTGTTAACAATAGCCCAGCTGAACGCAACATTTGTTTTCTATGGAGACACTGACTAATACACATGGGAAAATGCTCACGGGATAATGTTAAGTGAAAGCAGCAGGGTATAAAGTTATAAGCAATAGAGGCCCGATTTTATTTAACAAAAGCATATACATCATGCACTTTATAGATATAAGAATAGAATAATATATAGAAAGTTAGTTGTTTTCTCTGTGTGATTAATTTTTATTCTTTGTGCTTTTTTGCATTTTTAAAACTATAATGAACTTATATTATTTTGATAATCAGAATAAAAATCACTACATTTAAAAATATTTTTATCATAGTCAAAGAAATTCTTATTAGTGAAATAAATTTGTCACTTCAAATGTCTTATATAGGACATAAACATTTTATTTTCTTTCCTCCAAATGATGTAAAACTCCAAAACAGGATACATTTTAGTGACAGTAATAGAAATTAATTCCAGAATTGTTGAATTTGGCCATGGAGGTGATTTGTAAAGGCTAAATTCAGAAGCATTACTTTAGATCATATTCTATTACAATAAAAAATAATATAATCAACTATCTCAAAACCTCTAGTTGAATGACCCTCTTATTTCAAGTAATAAGTTATATAACTTATTTAACACCCCAGAATAGTACAGTGAAGTCACTTTAATTAGGAGCCGGGCTATGCAAAACCACTCCCCACAAGTCCCAGGATGTCTTTAAACATTAGACTCTATTTGGTATAGCAAGGTGCACACACCATAAGCCAGACTTTGAATCTTAATTAGACAGAGGGAAAAGCAATCCCTGGCTTCTATCTAACTAGCATCATACTCTCACTGAATGGGGCATAAATGAAACTGCTCATGCTGTTTAATCGTTATTTCCTGCATTTAATGCCCTGCATTTTTTTTTTCTTGCAAGTACCTATAGTTGAATCCAAATACATTAAATAAAATAGGCATGACTCCCTTGAGTCCTCTGTGATAAGATCTGCCCTACACTGGCAGTCAGTGTGTGCATTTATTCAAATGGTCGTGATCAGCTGTGGAATCCTACTAGAGAGGAAACAGTCTCAGACCCTTGGGAACTCCATCAGGAGTTTCCTCCTTCATACTCTTTAATAGTTCAGTAAACAACTTCAGAGTGGATTTCCATACAGATTCCCATATTTAGACATTTTCAGAACCTTACTTCACTTCTCAGACCAGGAAGAACAGGACTTACTTGGGCAGGTTGCCAGAGAGGATTTTCCAGGCATATTCTCGGAGGTACTTCTGGAAAATGGTGGTCAGCGCGATCATTGGCTCCCCGGTACTGAGTTGAGAGCACTGAACCATGCACTTCTTGTAGTAGACAAAGAGGTCGGCACAGCTGGGGAGCACGGCACCGCCTTCATCAGTGTTGGGCTTAGGTGGCCCCTGGGCTTTGAAATCAGCCACAAACCGATCTATTAGTTCTCCAAGGTTTCTAACGGGAAGGAAACCTGAATGTTATTTTATTTTGAGATATGCAAATGTGCTTTTTGCAATGGATTTAAATTACTGCCATGAGTACATACTTTTTAAATTTCAAACTGAACTTTTTTTTTTATCAGTATTATCATTAACCACCACTACCACCCCTATAATAATAGCAGTAATAAAAGTGATGTTGCTTTATATCTTTCAAGGCATTTCAAGGTCATGGACCCCAATCCCTGAGGAGGAAGACAGAGCATTACTGGCTCCTCTAAGAGATGAAAAAATTAAACCCTAAAAAATTTATTACACTATTTAGTAGCAGAGCTGAGATGAAATGAATCCACCATTTAAATGGGTGCACTGGTTCTTATTATCATAATAGTACCATTTCCCTTTTCCACAAATGAAAACCCTAACTAATAATGATAGTGATCATTTCCGAATACTTATAATATACTCGGTGCTAAGTCAGCACCTAGAAACATCATTTCACAGAGTTGCACGTAATCCTCACAACAACCTTATAAAGTAGCTATTATTATTAGCCTCATTTAAAAAAAGTGAAGTGCAGAAGAGCTAAGGACCTTGTCCAAGGTCATAGAGCAAAACAGTGGAAGAGCCAGTATTTAAATCAAGCAGTCAGGCTCCAAATCTCATGTTTTCTTTTGTGTGTCTATGTGTATGAGGTTGAAACAAGCAGTCTTTATCATAACGCCACTGGCTACCTGACCAGAAGAGTGCTGCTATTAGTGAGGTGGGTGTCAAAGGGTGCCCTCCCTCCCACCCCCAACAAGCCCATGGCCTCCTGAGAACACGCCACTGGAATCAAGCCTCACCCTCAGCCAGGCTTCCCACAGCACCTGAACCCATGGACAGGGACCTCCAGAGGGCGCACTTCCTCTCATACCCCATTCTGACATTTCACCAATGTCTGCCGCCTGCCAGAGGCTGGGCCCTCTTCAGACACACAGGTCAGGGGTGACAAACCTCATGCTTTCAACCACTCTACCCTACTACTTACTAAAAAAAAAAAAAGTTAATGGTATCAGCAAATATTTAAACATTAAGCAAAATGCTACGCAAGACAGATGCCTAAACAAAAATGGAAACAATAAAGAAATATTCTAATGCGTTTCTTCTCTGATGTTTTTTCTCAAACCTTCCAGAATCAAAAGTGGAAAAAAATCATCGGAGAAAAAAGGGTATGAGCAGCTCCAGGCTTGCCCCAGGTCATGGTGATGATGATGGCTGCAATTTTTCTCCCATTTCCCACACAAACATCACTGATTTGCCTCGGTCACATCACATCAACACCTGTTAGAATCCAGCAGGGCTGTATTAATTGTTCCCTGCACAGCTGTGCTGTATGAGAAATGGGAGGGGTTCCCTGACATCTCTTTAGGTTGCTGTCTAAGGCTACAGAAATCCAGCTGTGTTTTTAAAATGTATTTACATAGAAGTCAGGAAGAAGAAGGCAAGAACCACACACAGAATCAATTAGCAGGAACACAGAAAATTGACATTTTACTTGAGTTTTTGTTATTGAAGCTTATTATATCCAGATGCCGCCACTCTGGCCTCAAAGAACTTCAGGCATAGGCTAGGTCTTTGTCTGTGGTGATGGTCAGGAGCAGGGAAGGAAGTCTTTTGCTGACTTGGAAAGCTCCAGTGTCACCACCACCATTCCTCACATCTCTTCCTGCCTCACCTTTCCAGTTAACCTCCCAACTCTCCCCCACTGACCAGACTCAGATCAGCTGCCCACCTGCTCCATCTCTTCCCCTGACTCTACCTTTGGCCAGGTGCCCACCCTGAGCAACACGCTGTCCACTGTCCACTCATCTTTCAAGCTCAGCCTGGACGAAGTCAGACACCACCTGCTCACACCAATCCTGGTTCTATTTGAACTTGCCACTTGTAATACACTGAAACTGGAATTTTAAAACACTTTACTGTGTAAAAATATTCAAGAAACACGCCAACCTTCTCACATTCCACAGCATGCAATGTTCATCAATAATGGCTCTTTTACACTGCTCTTTGGTGTAATTTCGGATTCCTCCTTGAGAAGCACTCTAGTCTCTGTCCTCTGACAAGATGAAGTTGGTGCAAAAGGTGAAAGCTGATTTCCTGTTTTGTTTTTGTTTTTTAAAAGGAAAGGTGCAGGTAGGAATGAAGGAAATAGCAGGCAAGCAGGAAGAGAGAGGAGGAAGAAGCACCCTATTTTCTTTTTTTTTTATTTAGTTATTTACATACAAGTTGCTCCCCCTAGGCTCAGGACTCAAACCCAGGGGTATGTGGCCTGCATCCTTTGGAGGTGATTGACCAACTGCTACTCCACCAGCCTGCACCGAGAACAACTTTCTAAAAAGTAGTAGAATCCTGTTCTGTTTCATGTATGCTACCAGAAGCCCCCTGAGAGTAGGGATAATGTTTGTGCTGCTTCTGCTCGCTCTAGGCCATTCCTTCATGCTTATATGTGAAGCTAATCTTCCAGTTACCCTGATGCCAAATACATACTCAGCTGATCAACTTTGACACTTTGTTCTTAAGGGGTAGAAATGGAAGGTGAGAAGGTGGAGGGAGGCAGGAGCTAATGCAGTGAGGAGAGCATGTAACAGAAGACAAAAGGTTCTACTTGAAGCTTCTGATGAGAGATTCTAGTCTCCAAATCTATAATGCCAACCAAAAGAGGGGCTTAAGCTTGGAAGTGTTTTCATTTTAATCACTCATCTAATTCCCCTAGAAGTTGAAGTTAGGATGCTTACTTACCTACCCCCATTTTAAGCTATCACAAATAGTACATTTATAAAGTTATGATCATAGAATATAAAGAAAAATTTCACTTTAGAAAGTCTCTAGAGACCTTCCATATTTTGCAAATGAATACCAATTACTTTTGACATTGTTCTCCGGTACAGATGAGAAATGAACCAGTCAGGTTAACCTCCTCCACCCATATTCCAGTCTTTTCACCTACCTATATAATATGTAGGACATCAGAAAACGAGTTATCAACATTTCACAGAGTAGAAGAGGAGAAGTTACTTCAGTGGAAATGGGTTCAGTTCATTGGTCTGAAAAGACCACCCAGGTCAATCAGATAGTGAGCGCTTAGCATGTGCAAGGCCCCATGGACTATATGCATAAGATACAAATGAGTTCAACTAAAATAACCAGTATCGTTTCTTCCAGACACCAGACACTATAGTGAGTTTTGACACTATCTTCTTGTAGAACTACTGGAGAAAGGAATTACTGTGTGGCTTAATGATCTGCTGATTGGAATCATAAGGAGGTAATTTTTATACCTTAAAGCCACTACAATTAAGCAAGAGTTCGTAGAGTCAAGTCCTAAGCAAGGGGCTGTGTGAGTTAGGGCACAGCATGTGCTCATTAGAAGTTTTGACCTATTTGTGCAGCTTGGATCTACATTTCCTTAAAACATTATCTGCTTACAATATTTAGATTTCATGATAGCAACAAAACGCTAATTTTGCAGTACAGACAATATGAACAACTTAGCTTAGACCCAGGAAAAAACAGGAAATTGGAGAGAAAGTTTCACAGCGGATTCAGAGATAAAGGTGGTGTGAGGAAGAGAGGACACAGGAATGGAGGGGTTTGGTTGAGGTAAAAGATAAAAGTTGAGAAATGTTTGTCCTGCAGTTTGATTTACTACGTTCCTCCATATTCCCACAAGTTCTTCATATCTTTATTCTTCACATTTTGTACCACAATCTATTTTTTGGTCTGTCTCTCTTGCTAAGTTATAAACTTTTAACTAGACACTGGGTACATTATAAATACAACATGAATATGTTCTAGTACACCTGGGAGCAGTCCCACATACATCCTAAGGTCCCAGGTTCAAGTCTGAGGGTCAGGGGGAACAACTAAATAAAAATAAATGAAAGTGCTTCTTCCTCCTCTCTCTTCTGCCTGCTTGCCTACTCACCTTCATTCCTACCTGCACATTTTCTTTAAAAAAAAAAAAAAAAAAAAATCTTGTTTAATATTCACAACGACCCTGAGTAGAAGGTATTATCCCAATTTTATAGCTATAGAAACAGATTGAGAAAAGTAACTTGCTCTAGGTTACAAAATTTATTAAGGCTGGAATTTGAACTTACGTTTGTCTGACTCTACTGCTTTGATTTTTAAATTGTGAAGTACTATACAAACAGGTAGCACTATAACTAGTGCTGTTGTTCACTTTCTCTCCAGCTCAGAGAAACATGACATATGAGTGGTGTCCTTTACCATTTTCCTCTAGCTTTTTTACCCATGAGCTGTATTAAGCATTGCTGCAGGTCATGTGAAATACTGCTGGGAGATACACTGATGAATGAAATGACCTGGGAATAAAGACTATTGCAGAGTGATTTTCATAGAGGGTACAATTAAAACATGAAAAGAGGCATCATGTGACTCAGGTGGCTAAGGTGCAGGTCATTTAAAGTCTATGGACTCAGCTTTGTGACTAGGAGAAGAAAACCACAGTGCAGGCCAAAATCAATCTATGCATGATCAGGGCAGTTTCATCTGGTGCAGCTGGCAGTCAGAGAAACACTATTCTAGTTGGAAAGTAAAGTAGTGATGACAATGGATGGGAAAGATAGTAGAAAAAATGGCAAAGGAGGTAAGCATGGGAAAAGAGCATTAAGATCTCCAGGAAGTCATTTTGTTAATTCAAAAGTACTCAAGCTACTTTGTACTCCACCCCTTCCTTTTGGTTGGGGTGAGGATTTGGCTCTGGTGTGACCAGTGGAATTGGGAAGCCAAGGTTTGGCCTGAGTACAACTGCAAGATGGGTTACATACAAGAAAATGGAACAAACAAGTAAATACACCGAGTCAAGTTTCTCATGACTGTATAATGCAGTTATATACGGAAAACTAAAATAAGCCCTGTAGTGTTTGATTACAATTGCCTATATTAATGTGAACTCACTGGCTTGATTTTTTTTCAAAGAATTTACTTTTCATAAAACTTCCAATTCCTTCTTTCTCTCATCTATCTTTTCATAAGTACTTCATAATGTCCCTTTTTCATTTCTTTAAGAGTGCTAAACCAAATTATTCTCACACTTTGCTCAAACTCAAATTATTTCCATTATTTTTATTTCTTCTTTTTTTTTTTTCACTCAGGGGGAATGTTCATCAGAATTACTCATGGGGACTGCCTTTGAACCGCACCCTCTGAGTGCGAGTATGAGTGTGAATAAAAGACATTTTTTTTTTTTTTGAAAATTAAAAATTTGTGAAAAAAGCAAATATTTCTCTGAAAAAATGAAGAAATGAAACTGTCAGAAGAGAACCATCCTGACTCCTGAAAATATAGAAACATATTTTAATATATAAATAGGTATAAATAAATAGGTATATATATATATATATATATATATATATATACACACACACACACATAGAGAGAGAGAGCGAGCAAAACATATATATATTTCTTAGCTTTCTCAGCTGAGAGGACCTAGAAGCATGACACCCAAGCAGTAATTATCATAACTGACGCCCAGAACTTAGTTTCTAAATATCATTTCCCACCAAAGGAACAAGGAATCTTTAGAAAAAAGGATGATTCCAGAGCTGGGGTAGAAAAGCACAAGATGAGCCTAGTATTTTGTTATGCCAGAAAGGAAGTGCTCAAAAAATTACAGGGCCATGCAAAAAAAGAAGAAACCAGTTTGAAGGGGTTCCAGTGACCAAATCAGGGACAATTGGAACATTAAAATAATGAAGGATCTTGGAAGAAAAAAAGGATATTAGTGGAAAAACTGGTAAAGTTCAAATAAGGTCTGAGTTTAGTAACTTGTATTATATAAATGTTAAGTTACTAATTTTGATACAGCGCTATAGTTATGTAAGATGTTAACATTAGTGGAAATTGAAAGGAATGAGATGTCTATATGATTTTGGAAATTTTCTGTAGGTCTAAATTTATTCCAACATAATGTCTGAAAGATAATTATGGTTACCATCTACAAAATAACATAGAAATAGATGAGTCTCTGCAGATATAAACAAATGGAGAAAACAGAGGGCTTTTTCTTAAAATAGAATGCCAAACAATAGATGCAGAAGAAATGATGGAATTAGAGAAATCATCATTTGGCAACTAATCATCCTAAGTAAGAAATGAGTCAGGCAAGTATCATCAGTGGGAGGTAACATAAATTGGTGAAAAATGAGAAAAAAAGGCTATATATATGGCATCAAGGTTTCTCTCAATACTATTTCTTGTCAGTAGAGAAACATGGCAGACACTAATTAAACCAAATAATGAAGTGAACCCCTCCTTCTGTGACTCAGGTGGCTAAGGCACAAACAATGAAAGCCATGGACCCAAGTTTGAGAGCTGAAGTCAAGGGTGCCAAATATAGATAAATAAATAAGAAAGAAAGAAAAGAAAAAAACAGGTAAACAAACACTATAGGTTGCAGGACAAAATGACATCAAGGAAATCAGTCAAACACACTGAGGGACATTCTGCAAAGCAACTGGACTATACTTTTCAAAAATGTCAAAGTCATGAAAGGAAAAGAAAGACTAAGTTACTTTTCTGGGTGGAAGGAATCTAGAGACAAGACAAACAAAGCAACCTGTGACGCTAGAATGGATTCTGAATCTATAAAAAACATGATTAGGGGCACGCTCTGGTGGAGCAGGGGTTAGGTCCACTGCCTCTGGCTGAACAATCTGTGTACATCCTAAGGACTCGGGTTCGTGGGTTGGGGCCGGGGTAACAAACAAGATGAACAGCTAACTAAAAATGAATAAATAAAATGCTTCTTTCCCCTCTCTCTTCTTGCCTGTTTGCCTACTCACCATCATTCTGGTCTGCATCTTTCCTTGAAAGAATAAATAAATAAAAAATAAAGACTGGGACAACTGCTGAAATGGAATGGGGCTATGGATTAATGGGTAATATTATATCAGTGTCAATTTCCTAATTTTGGTGGTTGTACTTTGACTATGTAGATTATGTTCTTTTTCACAGAAAGACACATTTAAGTATTAAGGAGAGATGGGGTATCTTGTCTACAATCTAAGAATTTATATTGCTCATAAAAATGTGCATATGTATGAGCACCTGTGTGCAAGTGTGTGTATGTGTATGGATAAAGAGGAGGGAGAGGCAACTGTTAAAGGAGTAATCTGGATGAAGGATACATAGGTGTTCTACGTACAATTCTTAAAATTCTTCTGTAAGTTTGAAATTAATTCACAATAAACAACAAACAAAACTCTCTTGTAGAGACACTTCAGGCATGAAGGGGTGGGGTGGGGGGCTCTAATTTAATAAAAAATTATCATAGGCAGCTTGGCAGAATGGGTAGAAATGGAGTCACTAATAATTTTTCTGATTACGAGTATCACTGGTTGGAGTATTCTGCAAGAGTCAGTCAAGGAAAATGACTACACTTCCATGCAGAAGATAAACTAACTTCTTCCTCTAACAGCAACACAAATTGAGAGAGCCACTTGAAACCTGTAAGGACAACTTAGCCCAATCTGCTAAAGAAATGGCTTCAGGGGCAGCACCTCTTTCTGCTTCCTCCCTGGGTACTGGCTCTATGGTCCCCCTTACCACGGCTTGGCTTTCAGCTGAGACAGGCGCTGCCAGAATCTTCCCCGGGCAGGTGGGGGGATGGGGAGATGAGAGTGTGGACCCTCTGCCAGATCCAAGAGAAAGCTGGCAACAACCCTCATCAGGCCACCCAACTGCCCAAGAGTCCTGAACAGATCACAGGGAGGGAGGGGCAGGCACAATTCCTGAGCACCATTTCCAGCATGTCAGTTCATTTCACCCTTACTACGCAGCCTGTGGGGTGGGCATTACTAACTTCACTGTGGAAAGTGATGCACCAACGTCCCAGGCTAGTTAGTACAGGACTCTGATTCAAATTCAGGTCTGTCTGGCCTCCAGGCCCAGGCTCTTTCCACTGCGCGTGCTGGGTCTGTCGTCTGTGAGCTTGTGAGTGGCCTAAGATTTCCCTTCCTTGAAGATTTCTGAGTTGGAACTATGGCAAGAGTAAACATTTGTACAAAACCAGTCTCCAACTGAGTTTTTGCCCCAGCCTTAGGATTCTTGGACTTAAAGGAGGAAGGGCTTCCTAGAATCCCCTAACTAATACTCAAAATAGTGTGTGGGTTTAAGTGGATTTTTTAGCAAGAGATCTATGATTTTCATCAGGTTCTCTGTGATGCGAGAAATTAACCACAGCACGAGGCATACTTTGTCCAATTCGCTCCTTTAAGAGATGGATTTCTTGAACTCTATTTTCTACTTCGAGCTCTCCTGCTTATTCTGGAGCGACAACAGCACAACCTACGCAGTTCTCCTCTGAGGAGCTTCCTCTACTTCCCTAGTGCTATGGAAACAGCCTGGTGAGGCCAAGCGGCAGGACAAGTGGCCAACACTTCATTTTTCACAGAGCAGTGGAGAATCCCTGAGGAAAAGAGGTCTGGCTTTTTGCCCAAACTATCATGAACAATGAGTATACCTTATATGAATTAAGGCCATGTGAAAAGAGTGGACACCAGAATTATAACAATTCAGAAAGACGACTCTTTAGATCAGAGAGGTTTTGGGAAATTGTTTAATTATCTTGAATGTACTTTAAACTCTAGCCCTGAGAGCTTTTAAGTATTTTTTAAAATAAGACATTTGGATTGATAAGGGAGAGACTTGTCCAAAAATAGTCCTCCAGGTGGAAGACTATTAGTTATGCAGGTGGATGACTAATCTAGTAGACAAAGAACTGACGCTTTTCCTGCCCCTGAGGGGTGTCCTCTCAGCTTCAGAAAATTTTCTGATGCACAGACAGGGAACTTTCAAAACACTAAATGCAGCAGAACTACTATCCTCTGTGTATCTGCTGGCTATAAGCCCAATGGACAGAGAGCAGAAGGAAACTGGTTTAATGAGGCAAAAACAATAAAGACGACTCATTTTTTTCTGGATGGGAAAGCTAGACGCTCTTTTACAAAGTCATTTTCTGAGATTTTAATATAAAATATAGCATAACCAGGGAGGAAAAGAATAGAAGTAACCTATAAAATCCAACAGGTACACAATAATATTGTTCCAAGTACTGATGCCACTTGAAACAGTCTCTTAAGTCTATGGTTTACCCATAAAGACATACTTGGAAACAAGAATTTGCTAACTCATGAGAAGCATTTAAAAAAAGGAGTGGAGGGGCAGTTTGCTAAACTTTAGGGCCTAAATGCTTCCCCAGAGAACTTCCTGCAAGACCTTTCTCACTGCTACTGTTATTCTCCTGTGTGAGCCACTATCTGGATCTCGTAAGTGTGCTCTTCGGGTTAGGAGGCCTCCTCTTCAGGCAGCTTGGCCTGTTCCAGAACCTGACCTTTCCAAAATCTAGCTTCCAGCATAGAAGGGCCTTCAACAGTTACTTTGACTGTGGAAGGAGACAGAGGGATGAAGAGGGCTCTTCCTTCTTTGAAAGAACAATGGACGGTGGAATACGAACATATTCTTCTGGTTGTAAAGGAAGCTGATTTCACTGGGTTGCTTTGTAAAAAATTTCTGGAGCCCCTGAGTTTGCGAAAAGCATGTATTTACATGGATGATAATCCACAAAATATCCATACTGACATAAACAAACAAATGGAGGCTGAAGGAGAAGCGCTTCCTTACAGCAGAACTCCAGTTAGTAAATAGAAAAGAAATGACGAAAAATAGACTAGCAACATTTGGCAAACACTACAGTAATCACTGCTTCAGGTAGGAATCAACAAGGGAATGTCAAAATGAGTGGGCAAAGTGTGATGAGAAACTGGATATTTACAGTGTCCCCATTAGATACTTACTAATTACAAAGAGAAAAACATTAACTTCACAGCAGAGAAAGCTGGCAGACACAGCATTAAGCAAGTAATCAAAGTCAGCATCACCAGGCACATCCTGCTGGCTCAGGTGTTTAGCCCATACTTGCATTAGTGGTTTGTGGCCCATAGATGGGGAAACAAATACAATGAACAACTAAATAAATAAAATGTTTCTTCCTTCTCCCTCTTCCTTCCTTCCTGATAGCTGCCGGCCAGCCTGCCTTCCTCTTTAAAAAATAAAAACAAAAATAAAGTCAACTTCACCAGTAGCAGGACAAATCAATTTAGGTGCCTCCTGATATGATCTACTGAGAAGGATACAACTCTACAGATTATTCTTGCCACAAGCACACAACCTAAATTTAAGTAACAAGAAACATCAGACCAACTGAAATTGTACAAAATAACTGGTAAATACTCTTTAAAAAGTGCCATGGTCATGAAAGACAAAGAAAAGACTGAAGAACCATTTAAGATTAAAAGAGATGAAAGAGACCTGACAACTAAAAGCATGACGTGATCCTAGACCAGACAAAGGACATTCATGGAACAATGTTACATTCTTAATTTTGGTACATGTGATACAGGGTTTAAAAATTCTCTGGAGGAAAGGTATAGGAGGATCTATTTATTTATTTATTTATTTTGGGGGGGTCGGGGAGTCTATATTTGTAACTCTTTTGAAATCTAGATTATTTCAAAATGAAAAGTTAGATAAATTATACCTAAAAACATACATTGGACTTTCTTTCTCCATCTTCCAATGCCTGACACTGCAAAGCCTTGTGGGCTCATATGGTTAGTTAGCTATACAAGGGCTCAGGGCCCACAAGGGAAGGGGGTGCTGGTATTCATTTGGGACCTTATTAGAATCCAACTCAGGTTTCTGAGTTTTATGGATGCAATAAATAATAACATTCAAAAGATATAAAAATATCTTTAACAGGTTTCAAGGGAGAATCACAGGCATGCCAAGTCCCTCCTTCAAGCTCTGGAAGAAGTTGTGTCCTTGTGAGGCCTGACCATGACCAAGGAGGGAGAAATGCAATAAAATGTTCATCACTCACTTGTCTTGGGACTCAATGTACACGTAGAGATGAGGCTCAAAACACTTGGAAACAATGCCATGAAATGGATTGTCTGGGGCTTTAGGCTTCTTTGGCTGTAAAGAGAAAAGGAAAAGGAAAAAGAAAAAGCAAGTCTATGCTTGAGCCATCTTTGAAAATTTGCAAGCAGTTTCAAAGAAAACACCCCTTTAAACTCCACTCCTAATTTACAGATAAGCACTCAATGAAACAATACTATGTCCTGCATAATGATTCATTTCAGTTTATGAACAATCATTCAGCTCTGTTAGCATCATTTATTTGAAAGATTTACTGCTACTTTGATAACACGTGTTTTCAATTTGAAAGCTACTCATGATGTATCTGATGCTTTCAAATTTTAAACCCTAGCTAATAAGAGTGTATTATATTTGTATAGTGCTTTAGAACATATAAAGCACTTCACATGATCTAATTGTGACCGCTTTCATTTACTGATTGTTATTATGGGTCAAGCACTCTGATACAAAATAAAATCTCATCTACTCATAACAACCCTCAATGCAAGTATTAGTATTACTACTCTTTTTAAACCTAAGGAAAGGGAGGCCCAGAGGGTTCTAATTGCCTCCCAGAGGTCTTGGTGAAGTTTCCTGTCTCCTAAATTACAACTCCCTCTATCATATCATTGCTATCCTGCAAGACTTGAATTTCACCGACAAATAAATGTAAGGAAAAAAGGGTAGGGAACCAACATAGGATGCTAACTTATTATTTTGCTACTTTCTATTCTTATCCTAAGTTCCTAAAAGAGTATTTTGTAGCTGAAATTTATAAGAAAATAGCAGCATAAAGGCAGTATTTCTTCCTAAGAAAGACAGTTAGTGACCTTGCATCAGATATAGACAGAGACAGACTGACAGACAGACAGGCTATATAGTCCATATTTTTTCTTGACTCAGTGAAAATGTGGACCAGCAATGGCACAAGCCAAATACTTGGAAATTACTGATACATATGTCATCTAGGAAGGTAAACATTCAAAAACTGTATTTGCTACTTAATTCCTTTTCAAAACACCTAGAAATTAAACAAGGCTCTCTACACAATTTTTCTTTTCCTGAGACAAGTCAATTTTATCTATTGTCAATATCAATAAAAGGATCATAAGTGTTTGCTGAGACTGATACCAGAATACAATTTGGGTATAAATTAACATACCTGTTGAGCTGAACTGCTTATATCTTTTAACAAATATAATAAAAGTTAACACCCTAGTGACAGACAAAAATAATGATTACATTTTAGTAAATTAAAAAAAATAAAACACCACAATGGTTAAAAACATCTGCAATGTAAAACAGGTAATGATCACCAAAAACTAAATGTCAGCATGTCCCATTTAATCTCATACTTAGTTATCTTCTCTCTGACCTTCTAAAAGTTCCATGTCTTTAATATTTTTGCCAGATTTCTAGAAATCCTGGTCTTCCCTAAAAATAACTACCGCTTGGGATGTCTTCTCTTATCACCCAGAAACCATTGCCAAAGTCAGATCTTAGGCTGAAACTAGAAGAGACTCCCAAGACCAGGTTCATTGAGTTTGAATTGGTTGGACTCAGAGTTCCACTTCATTTTATAAAGATGCCCCGAGAGTTTTTCCACAATTTCATTATTTTAAAATGGAAGATTCATGACATCGTATGATAGTTGTGAAGGGGTGGTCCTTACCCATTTGTTCTGCATTTTCCATGTCAGCTGTCTATTCTTTAGTATTTTATTTTTTTAGTATTTTCAATAAGGTGATCTGCTAAATAAACAATTTGTCTAATTTTATCCTGTTTTTACAATTTAAAAAATATGACCATTATACCCAGACATCTTTTTATTAATTAAAATAAAATCATCATAATTGTAGTTATTCCTTTATTTATATTTTCTTCCATTTCTTCCATTGAAGAAAACATTCAGACATCTGCAGGATAACCTATGGTAATTATAAATGGGAGTTTACATAATGCAGAATGTTGTCATGTTTTAAATCAACATGTATATTTTGTATTTGGCTTTATTTACTTTATGGATACTTTCCCAACTATCAACAATGTTTTAATTTGTCACTCTAGAAGGCCTACATTATGAAATTTAAATAAATTCTATGGATTAGGTAATATTGTATCAATGTTAAATTTTAAAATTTTGATCTGTGGTAAAATGGGGTTGGAATCAACTTCCTGGTTCTGATGATGCACTACGGCTGTGTCAGCTGTATAGCTGTGTCAGCTATCACCACTGAGGGAAGCAGGGGAATGGGTACTCAGGGCCTTTTTGTACTCTGAAACTTCTTATGAGTACAATTATTTCAAAATAAAAATTTTCTTAAAAGTGGTTCAGAAGTGTTGGATTCTGAATGTGAAGATGTTTTAGGATTATCTAAGCCCATTTATTTGGCTTATATTTTCCTTTCTATGTTCCACAACAGTGCCATGTGATAAAAATCTCTATGTAGGCAAATCTGAGGAGCTCATTTAGTAAGTATAAAATAGAAGAATCTAAATGACTAAAGGAAATTGATATATGATATTTCAACAAACTCATGTTGACCAGTTTTCCAGAGGCCCTGGGTTTGATAAGGCCCCATAGGATGCTCTGGATTTGGTACTCAGCTGCATGACCAGTGTAGACATCCCAACCCTACCAGCAGGTGGATCATGGTCCGCCCAGGTATGCCCACTAATGCCACCTCCTGGCAGTAAAGAGAGGCTTGTTAAGGTAGCATTTTCAATGAGAGTTGGAAGCAAGAGGAGAACAATGGGAGGGATTGCCTGAAGCTTTCTTTTTTTTCCACAGGGCTGCCTCTTGCCTATAGTCACTTTATACATGTGCTCATATTTAGATAATAGGTGCTAGAATTTCAGCTCAAACTGGAGTGTCCTTTGCAGTGTCCAGCTCCCCAAAGGGTTGATTCTCAGCTTAAAGAACATACTAAGTCATTTAGCAGTAGCATGCAGGCTGGATTTCTGTCCAAAAGCTGCAGATGTTTAAGCTATTTCCTCCTGGAGTTTGATGGAATAATAAAAGGTTACTGTTGTCACAGTAAGGAGGTCTGCAGCTGGTCCCATTTCCTTTTATTACTATCCAACGTAAACAGATTAAATCTAACTACTCGGATCACCAGAGGGTACATTTTTAAACTGAAAATTCCTTATTTCTTTTCCCTCTTTCTTTCATACTTTGAGTAACCTCAGCCCCATTTCAGACACTATTTCTTATCACTGGAATATGCTGGCAAATGATTGTTCAAATATAATTCCTCATGGTATGTTTACTCTCCCTTTCAATAGCCAGGCCCACACTACAGTGGGGAACAGGGAATGAACCTTAAACTTGAGGGTCAACTGTCTACTGACTGTAGCATCTCAATGGATGGATGACCCAGGGCAACCACTCAGCTGAATTCATCATTAGCATCCTGTAGACTTTCTCTCCAATTCCCCACAGGGCTCCTGTTCTTCCTGTGCACTCAACTCCAAAAGCCAAGTTGCTGGGAAGAGTGTGATCCTGGGGTTCCCACCTAATCAACCGTAAGTAAGACAAGTGCTGGTGAGAGAGTAGAAGGTCAGGGCTGGTATGTGAGGGGGCATTAATCACTGGTGTATAAATTTATTAATAATGAGTCACGGTTTGTGAAATTGCAGGTGAATTATCTAGCCCAGGGGTTCTTAGCACTTTTATAAAAACAAAACTAAAACCCTGGTTCAAAAGAAATTTTAGGAGCGCCCTGGTGGCTTATCATTTTAAACCAGGCACAGTCCACATACATCCCAAGGTCCTGGTTTAAGACCTGGGGTTGGGGAAACAAACAATGATAACAGTTGAATAAAATAAAGTGATTCTTTATCCTCTCTCTTTCTTCCCTGCCTGCCTGTCTAAATGCCTTCATTCCTGCCTGTACATTTCCTTAAAAAAAAATGTGTGTGTGTATGTATGTGTATATACATATATATATATATATATATATATATATATATATATGGACTCTAAAATTTTTTTAAAAAAGGAGTGCCTGGTGGCCTAGAGATTTAGTTCACCAGGTAATAGTTCACATACCCCAGGGTCACTGATTCAGACCTGGAACCCAGGGAAACAACCAAGATGAACAACTAAGTAAAAATTAATAAAATGCTTCTTTCTCCTCTCTCTCCCTGACTGACTGTCTGCTCATCTTCATTCCTGCCAGCATTTTTCAATTAAAAAAATTAGTTTTAACCTGGAAGTTCACAATAAAAGTGACTCAAACAGAACAACTCTGTTTGGAGGCCTAGGTCTCCTCCCAACTCTTCACTCTGACATCTGATGAGGCGCCAAGGAATCTAGCTTGGAAATCATTAGCTCTCTCCAAAGATGAAGAAACTAGAGAAGTCTGGAGAAAATAACCTAGCTAAGATCACATGGTCAGATAATGGCAGACCAGAACCTGGCATTTCCCCTACCACATGACTATGTTTAGTATGAGCAGGTCTTGGTCTTTATAACAATAACCTTAAGCTTCTAGGATGAGCAGAAAGTTCAATGAGAAAGAAAATCATATTTGCTCTGGCAACAATAATTTTGTAGGTGATGGGGAAGTATATCATAAACCAGTCTAGTAACATCCAGAGATGACTAGCCAACAAACTATTCTAAGTAACTAGCCAAACTTTTCATGGCAGCATCTGAGTACTGAATTGTACAATTCTGGACATGCCAATGGCAGCCACCAGCATTGGGGAGATGTGAGGGCCTGGAGAACGGCACTACTACACAAAGTAAGCTCAGAGAGGACAGGTAGAGGGTGAGTGGCGTGAAGGATGCACCAGAAGAATGAGCTCAACATCAGACTCCTTTCCATTTTAGTCCTTCCTCCCAAAATATGAGAGATTTATTATTTTAGTTCAAAGAAATACTTCGTTTGCTCCCGTGATAGTTGTCATGCTGGCTTTAAATCATTTATATCTAATCCCACTGATTTCTGGGATACAGTCTCAAGACAGTTCCTTCAGTTTTATTCATCCACATTTTTCCCATGGTATTCATTTCTATTTCCTAATCCTTTTTTTTTTTTTTTTTTAAAGGGAAAGCAGCAGGCAGGAATGAAGGTGTATAGACAGGCAGGCAGGAAGAAACATCTTTATTTTGTTTTTATTTAGTTGTTCACACTGGTTGTTTGCTCCTGAACCCAGACTCGAACCCAGGGGTGTGTGGATGCTCCTTCGCAGCTGAATCACTTAACCGTTGCTCCACCAGGGCAGGCTCGTCCTACACTTTTTATTGAGACATCACGGTGTTATAAAAAGAATGCTAGGAAAGGAATTCTAGTCTCTGACTTCTAGACCTGGCTTCCAGTCTTAGCTCCTTTACTTCCAAACTCTGTAACCCTGGGACAAATCACTTAACCTTTCTGAGAAGTAGGCATTGTAGTTCACATAAAATCATATAAAATGAGAAGCAGACATTATAAAGATGAAATGAAATAAAGCATGTAAAAGACTTTAAAGCACCAAAAAATGTGAGGTATCTATGTTATTACAATGATTTAATCAATGAGTCAGAATACTTTATTGCATCACTTCAGAACTGCTCCTGGAAATTCAGCATTCTTGGCTCCTGCCAGGACTGTACACCTACCCTCACCAGGCTAGAAATACAGGGTTTGCTGTAGAGTGTGAAGCTATGTGTTCACCAGAGCTGGTCTTCCCAGCCAGCCTTCTGGTGGTGTCTGGAGCAAAACAACACTATAAAATAATCCTCTAGCTGCCCAATGTAGAAAATTAAAAAGAAGGATCACTAATCCAGAAAGGAAAAGTCCTGATTGCTGCTCTTGCCTCTCTGGTCATAAACGGCAGTGAAACAAGGACAGTATCTGCAGGATGAGGGGAGAGGAAATTTAGAGCTGGACAGAAAACTCCGACGGAAATGAAAGTGCTAGTTTGCTCTGAAAAGTAACTCTCCAAACATGCCACTGCTCAGCTTGATGTTTCCAGGCCTCCCCAATGGCTTCCAGACCTAAAGTGATGAGCGTACATGGAGACGAGGCCTCTCCGAGCTGCTGCTGCTGCTGCCGCAGACCTTACTGGGGATCTTTTGGCCTCACACACCATCGTGGTCCCAGATCAGAGTACTGAAGCTCGGCCTGAGAGTTCAGGAGATGAATGAGGCAGAGCAGACTAATTCTTTGCCCCAATACATGGGTTAAATAAACTTCTTGTGTTGCTAATTCCGGTGGTGAGGCTCTTCAGAAGCAGAGGTGGGGCAGTTTTCTAAATGTACTTTCAGATAAAAGCTTTCTACAAAGACCACCAAAGTTGTAATTGCTGAATGTGATCAACAGCCAGAGGAGCATATTTAGAGCAAACAGACCTATCTTCAGAAACAAACATTAGTTAGGTTGAACACACAGAAATGCAAACCAGACTTACTTGATCTAAATCTCCTTTCTCCATCGCCAGTTCCTCCATCTCTGGTGTGGGCTCATCTTCTAGGAAGGGATTGGTGGACGGCGGTGGAGACTCAAGTTTCTTCTTTTAAAAAGACATGAGAAAGAGAGAGGTAGTTTTTGAGCATATTCAATAGCTTCTGTTTTCTGAGTTTCCTAAATCATGATATTTTATCTAATGAAAAAGAACTGAGACAATATAAACCACATTCTTCCCTGCAGGCCTTCACACTGCTTTTCTCAACTTCCTGAAGACTTACTGCCCACCCACCCCATCCCAATCTGGCTAAAATTCTCACTTATCCTTCAGTCTTCAAACTAGAAGAATCTTCTAGAATCCTTCCCTATCTGTCAAGTTAGGTTTGGATGTCCCTGCCATGAGCTCCTGTCCCACCAGGGTTGTGATCCCCTACCTAGGTATTTATTAAAATATTCAAAGGCCTATTTATCTGTCTCCTTCCCACTAGATTCCATGATGATAGGGATAGCATCTGTCTTGTTCTCTTACCTATCTCTGGTGCCTGCATGTAAAAGCTGCTCCATTAGTATGAATGAGTCAAAATGCCAGGTGGGTTTAAATTCAGGAACTATAAAGCTAATCTTATATGTTCTAGATTATAGACAGAAGCCTCTTTCCAAATAAGTCTCATTACAACAACCACAACAAAATCTTCTTGAGAAAAATTACTTTTCAACTCCTGAACATGAACACTCTTTCAAGATAGATCACTGAGTGGGACCAGAGGCTCATGGGAAAACTGGAGACAGGAGATGTGGGTTTTAGTTCCAACTTTGCTACACTGGCCAAAATCATCTAGCTTTTCTGAGCTGCTCCAGCCACATCTACTGAACAAGGATGTAATTACAGGATTACTGGAAAGATCAAATGTGATAAAGTGTGTGAAACCTTAGAAGAAGCACATGATACATATGAGGGTCATTGGTGATGATCCTTCCAGGGCAACAACAGAATTGAGGCGGTTCTTTGGAACTTTTTTTTTTTTTTTTTTTACAAATTTGAACTCAGTATGCTGCTTCTGCCATGGAGCTGGGAGTTCTAGCAGAAAGGAAATTAGGTGGACAAGCAGGATGAAAGGGATAGGTTTGTGCTGAGGGTGAGGGGAAGGGGAAAGGAAGACGGTAAGATAAGAAGTTAGGTGGAGAGGACACTTGCGACAGCTTAGATCTATCAGTGGGGCAACTTGAACTAATCCCTCGGCCCGGAGGGGCAGTAGATAGACTAGAGTGTGAATAATTTTGTCAAGAGCCAGGACATGAGCTAAAAGTATTAAAAAAAAAACCCCAAAAATAAAAGTTTTGTTCAAAATCATTCAATGACAGAAACAGGTATGAATTTTTGAGCCGAACATTCCATCTATTGCTAGGTCTAGCAATAGTATCTCAATTGAACACACAAAACAAAGGAACAGATGAAACAAAACCAACCCTTGGATACTTGCAACAGAACTGAGGTTACCAATGGGGAATGGGGGAGACAAGTGGTGGTGGAGACCACTGGACAATGGGGAAGAACACTTGGTGATTTGGTGGAGGGCAGGATGTGTTGACATATATATGAGGAATTGCGAACCTATACACGAGTTTATTTTAATGTGTAAAAATAAAAATAATTAATTAAAAAATAATAATATCTCACCATTACATACAGAGGAGCTTCATGTTAAAAACATCAGGTGCTTTGTTGCTCAGTTGGTTAAAATGCCTATTCAGTAAAAACATGTGCTATTGGAAATCAAGACAACAAGCACACGTCGGTGAAGAAGAATGAGGGTGTTGCCGGGTTCCACACTCGATGGTGGAGTTTCCAGTGTAAGCAGTAAAAAGTAAAACAAAGGGCAGAATTGAAAACGCAGAGCAACACCTGAGGAGGTATGGTGTGTGCTGCAGGTTCGGTGTTATGGATCAGAAGATTCTGTAAGTATCTTCCCTTTTCCCATAGTCATGGGATTAATGAAGGAGTCTTGGGCACTAAGGAACACCCTGCTCATTCAAGGCACACATATTCGAAGTGTGGACCAAGCTGTTGCAAGAAGAGTGAGTCAAGAAAAGTGATTCATTCCTCCATTCATCCACTCAACAAATGGATATGCTGGTCGCTAGCAGAAAAGCAGTGAGCCAGACAGACTACCTGCTATCCTCATGGAGATTATAGTCAGTCAGGGTGGGAGGACAGACTTCAATTAAATAAAGGATAAGCAGGGGTTATTATAAAACGATGCAACAGAAGGTCATGGAAAACTTCCTTAAGGAAATGATGTTTGAGCTGGGATTAAAGGAAACTCCTGAGTTGAATGTGTGAAGGAATTGGGAGGAGCAGGGGTAGGGGTGGCCAGAACTTTCTAGGCACCATTTGACATTCATTCAATAACTGCAGATGGAGTATCTACTCTGAGAAGGCGCTCTTTTAGACAACAGGGATATAATGCTAAAATAAAGATGAGAGACACTGTAATGAAAATCAAACTTAGAAGCTGGGATGGACTAAGGGTGAGGGAGAGTGATGAGGTTTCGTTGGGAGGCGATATTTTAGCAGAGCTGTGGATGAAGACAAGGAGCTACTTACTAAAGACCTGGGGAAGAGCATTCTGAGTAGTGGAACCCAGAGCAAAGGCTGGAATGAGCCTGGTAAGTCTGCGGGACAGAAAGAAGGACATAGGAAAGAGAGGCAGCAGGAACCCAACGCATTGCATTTTCTTCTCAATGCAATTGGGCTGCCAATGGGAGTTTAAAAGAGGAAGTGATATGATATAATTTAGATTTAAAAAATATCCCACTGCCATCGGAAGACTGGACGGTGATGGAAGCAAAAAGACCAGTTTAAGTGATGGCTGTACTGTTCCAGGTAAGAGTTGGAATAAGCTGGTGTTATGGAGACAGAAATTTGGCCTGATTTGGAAAACATCTAGGAGGCAGTCAAGAGGACTTCACTGAGAGTAGGTGTGAGAGTAAAGGAAAGAAAGGAGTCGAGGCTCATTCCAGTTTTGATCTAAACAACTGCATGTCTGGTGTTACCACTCGCTGAGACAGGGCACACCTGTGAAGCGGTGAGAGCACAGGTTCTGGGTTTGACAAACCTGGATTCAAGTCCAGACTCTACCACTCAATATGCTGCTAAATGTCTCCAAGTCTTAGTTCTATCTGCAATGTGAAGGGATAAAACCACCTCACTGAGCTGTCTGAGGATTAAAAGAGATAATGTATGGAAAGCATGAGATATGTATAGAAAACAGTTTAACACAACATATGGCACATGAGGAAAGCTCCATAAGTGGGAGCTCTCATTAGTACTTAACGGGGGAGGCAACTAAATAAGGCGGAACTGCTGCTGTGCTCTCTATGAAGCAACTCTCAGAGAGAAGTAGACACACAGGGCTAAGAAGCTTTGTAGAAAGAATTCCTTTTATCACAAGCAAGATCCTGTCCCCGCTATTTTGTCTCTTTGGGATCACTCCAGGGAATGAAAGCAAGGAGTCCATCAAATCACAAGGCAAAGGCACACTGAGCTTCTCCTGCCTTCCCGACTCTCCAATGCAGCCCTCAGAGAACGCCTGTGCCGCCCTGTCAGTAAAGGTTACTTACAAAACCCTGCAGAGCAGATATAGACTCCTGCTACTTAGAGGCTTCGTTAGTACTCAGATTAACTTCACATGATGAAAGAACAAGTTTTGCAGAGAGAAATCACTGGCACAGCTCAGCCTTCTGTGCAAGAGTCCTGTCGTCGGGGCCAGCCACACCACCCTTCTCATTCCTGCTTTACAGCTGTCATAGCCCATAGAGAATCACAAGTTTGGGTTTAGATTTTAAATAACTGGAATGACATATTCCATGAGTTCTGGGACAGCTCAATGAAACCAAAAATTTGCCAAGAAATGAACAGCTTTCCAATTTTAAAAGAATTATTTTTTTTCTGATGAGTTTATTTCAAATCCCTTATGGAGAAATTTCTTCATATAGCAAGTTCATTTCTACTAATTAAACCACATGGGATCCTCAACACTTCCAAAACAATATGAGCCAAGCAAGTCAAGCTGACTAATTTACTGTGAGGAAGAGAGAGCATGGCGATAGTGAGTAATACATTTGTATCTGGGTCTGCCTGAATAAATCCCTTTCTGAAGCCCTAACTGGACACTTCAAAGTCTTAAAAATAAGGAACTTAGACATTTAAGACTAATCCTTTTCCTTTCCCTGGAGAAAATGAGATGAAATTTCAGTTATAAGAGGAAAGTTCCACAATTCTGTATTTCTTATTCTATCCATACATTAGCCCAATTCCTGATTTGTCCTTAAAGAGATGGCTTGGAGGCTTATGCTGATAGGACTATAAACAAAGAACTATGCAAACCAGGTTTAATATTATTGGAACCCAACTCCTGACACCACTACATTTGTATGGTCCATCGTGACAGGTCTATATATGTTTCTTTGTTCTACTATAAGATCATAAGTACCTGATTCAAGGTTTCTTCTTTTTTCAATGTCCTGCACAAAGAGGGAGCTTGGAAAAATATTTGTAAATAAATGCTGATCAGATAAGAGGCATTCAACAAAATTCTCTTCAGAAACATGGGCAACATTTTCTATTTTTGATAAAAAAACAAAAATCCTGTGTGTGTATGTGTGCATTCATACTTGTAAAGGTCTCAAAAATATACCCCAAATTCTTAAATTATTAAATCTCTTGCTGGGGAGAGAGGTTTAGAATAAAGAGATCATTCTTTTAAAAATACAAATATTTTATTCTGAGTTTTAACAATCCTCTCCCTCTCGCTGGTATTTTTCTGAAGAGCTAATGTGATTAAAAATAAACTCAGAAAGTATTCTTTAAAACCCTTAATATTTAAAATTGTTACATAATTAACATGAAATCAACATTATATGGTGATGCAAATTAGTGGTTTTTAGTATATTCTCAAAGTTAATGTAACTATCACCATTATCTAATCCCAGAACATTTTCACCCAAAAAGAAAACTATCAATTAGCTGTTACTTCCCAATTCTCCACTCCCCTAATCCCTGATAACTACCAAATTACTTTCTGTTTTTATGGATTTGCCTATACTAGACAGTTTATTTAAGTGGAATCATACAATGTGTGGCCTTTGTGTCTGGGTTCTTTCACTTAATATATATAGTGTTTTCAAAGTTCATCCATATTGTAATATGTGTCAGTAAGTACTTCAGTCTTTTTATGGCAGAATAATAGTCTTTTGTAGGGGCATACCACACTTTGTTTACCCATTTGTCTATTAATGGACATTTGGGTTTCTTCTAGCTTTTGGTTATTATGACAAGTGCTGCTATAAACATTCCTGCACAAATGTTTGTATGAACATATGTTTTCAATTATCTAGGAGCAGAAACATATGTTACTTTGTAATTTTGTTTTTCCAGATTGCTTTGGCATTTTTTTAATCTGGCAGTTATTCCTTTACATTAGGCCTTAGCATATTAGCACCATGAAATGCACTAAAACAAAGAATGACTACTTTTTCTGAATCCTAAAAAATGTACCACTAACATCAAGACTTAGTGCTTGAAGAAACTAAGCAGGTACACTCATAAGAGACAACAAGAAGGCGTGCCCTGGTAGAGTAGTGGTTGTATCAGCCACCTCCGAAGGAGCACAGCCCAAGTACATACCAAGGACCCAAGTTTGTGTTCTAGGTTGGGGGAACAACCAAAATAAATAACTAAATAAAAATAAAAATAAAATGCTTCCTCCTCCTCTCTCTTCTTGCCTGCCTGCTTGCCTTCATTCCTGCCTGTACCTTCCCTTAATAAAAAAAAAAAAAGAGACAACAAGAATACAAGTAGTTTAAAAGAGACTTTTAAATTTAAAAATACTCACAACTTTTGATTTTATAATTAATTTGTAGCATAAGAAAGAAATCTCAAATGTGAACAATGATTTAACTCATAAAAATATTCACTGTAGCCTTATTGATAAGTGACAAACCAGTACCTAAGAGCCCAACAAGAATAACTAGAGAAATTATGGAACAGTTAAGTAATGAAATATTAAACTGTAATTTAAAAAGCACTTAAGATATAACATATGGGGAAAAGCAGGTTAAAAATTATATTTACATATAATATATAAAAATTAGATGAATCAAAGATCTAAATTTATGAACAAAGCCTATAAAACTCTTAGAAACAAAGGTAAATCTGTGACTTTAAATATATCAAAATTAAAATAAAAAAGAGAAAAAACATCAATTGAACTTCAAAATTGAAAACTTATTTTTTAAGGAAGGGCAAGGAGGATGAACCACTTTTATTTATTTGTTTATTTGTTTAGGATTGTTCACCCAGGCCGTGGGTCCTTGGACTTCACATGGTCTATGCCTCAGCTGCCAGCCATCAGCACATGAGCCACCAGGGCCAAAAATGGAAATTTTTTATGTATCAAAGGATACTATCAAGAAAATGAAACCAAAATCAACAGAATGGGAGAAAACATTTGCAAATCACATCTGAGATAAGACAGAATAAAGAGTATTTTAAAATATCTAGATTATTTAAAAAATAATTCCTACAATTTAATAACAAAAATGCAAACAACTCATTTAAAAATAGCAAAGGACTTAAACAGGCATTTCTGTAAAGAAGATAAACAAAAGGTCAATTGAGCACATGAAAAATATGCTCAATGTCATTAGTGATTGAGAAAACGCAAATCAAAACCACAATGTGAAGCTACTTTATACCCATGAGAGAATGATTATAACAGCTGTAAAAAAAGAAAAGAAAAGAACAAATACTGCTGAGCATGTGAAAAAAAGTCAGAATTCTCCTACACTGCTGGTACAGGTGTCGTAGAAAACAGTTTGGCAACTCCGCAAAAAGTTAAACATTGAGTTATCAATGACCCAGCAATTCCACTCCTAGGTATATTTCCAAGAGAACTGAAAATATTTGTCCATACAAAAATTGTTTATACATGTTCATAAAATTTTAATAGCCAAAAAGTGGAACAATTCAAATATCCAACAACTGATATGTGAATAAATAAATGTTATATATATATATATATATATATATATATATATACACAATAGAATACTATTCAGCCATAAAAAGGACTGAAGTATTGCTACAGGCTATACAATAGATGAATCTTGGAAACACTATACTAAATGAAGGAAGCCAGGCACAGACGATCATATACTGTATGATTTCATTCATATGATATGTCCACAACTGGGGCTGGTAGAAGAAGGAAACTGAAAGGTATTGTTAATGGGACAAGGGTTTATTCTGGGGGCAATGCAAATATTTTTGGAATTATATAGTAGTACAACCTGTGACTATACTAAAAATAACTCAATTGTATGCTCGAAATGGGCAAGTTTATACATGACATTTCACTTTAAAACACAAAATAAGCAGAGAAAATTTATATTTAAATAGTGCAATTTCCACTGTAGAAAATGAACATATCAAAATCCTTGTCTGTGACTGATGGGGAAACAGATTACTTTTTCTACTTTTCCAGCATTTTTTGTCAATAATTTCCAAGTTTTCTATCTTGATAATATATTACATTTTTCTCAGAAAGAAATAAACTGAAGTTAATCCTCTCAAAGGACATTATTCAAATGAAAACATATATTTCTTTCACAAAAATAAAGGATTTTATAAAACGCTACAAAAGGAAGTTTAATGAGTAAGAGAAAGCTCTTTCCTTATTCAGAAAAGTAGTTGTACTGTTGCAAAATTCCAAAACACCACCCCCTCCTCTTACATATTCTCCCTAATGCGGGTGTTACGTTGCTGGAGACTGAGGTGTTGGGTGAGTGGCTCTGTGTAGGCTTTCATAAGTAGTGAGCCTTTTGTAAATACTCTTATGCTCAAACTTCATGGTTGAAAATCACACTTTAGTTTCTATGTTTATAATGTAATTTAACAAGCCAGGCCCAAGTATAAATGTGTATTAAATGACTCTATAAGTAAAAGGAGGATTCAATTTAGAAAAGCAACATACACAATGTTCAAGAGGAGGGGAAATTCAGCTGCATAAAATGGGGAATTAAAATTTTTTTGTTAAAAGAAAACCTCCCAAATTCAGTGAACCAGTTATAAAAACTTTAACTCAATCTCCTCTGCTTTCAGCAGAAGGCTAAATATAATTTGTTCACCTTGAATCTAATCATCAAGTTACTAATAATGCATATGGGTATAGTTAAGTCACATCTAGACATTTGCTTTTAATTTCAAGGCATTTTGATTTACAGGCCTAGCTTGAATCCCTCTAAAGGGTCAGGAATTTAGGCAATTAGCAAAGAGCATAGGTAGCTCATTGCCTCCAGGAAGTTACAGCACAGGACATCATAACCTTGTTAGGGCTAGTACAGTAAAACAAGCCAGTCCCATGTTTAAAATGCTTTCATTCCAATTTGCTATCAGATGCCAAAAATCCACCAAAAAAGAGCAAAAGACCATATATCACAATGATTAGTTGGGAGGAAGTGAGCTGTGGCACGTCTTTTCAGGTAGATTTTATCTCAAGCTCACCATCATTTCACTGTCAAGCAAGTCACCAAGAGCTTAAAAGGTTCTAGATGACAGAGTAATGTGGCTGGGGGAGGGAGCTACAAGGGAGAGTGCCTGGTCAACTTGACCCTTGGCTGACTTTTTATCTGCTCCAAAACAATTCAAAGAATTCACAAACTTCTCATACTTATATTAAATGGTATCAACAGGCACACCCTGCTGGAGCAGCAGTTGGGCCAGCTCCACATACATCCCAAGGTACAGGGCTTTTTTGAGAGGGCAACCAAGATGAAAAACTACATAAAGCAAATTAAAAATGTTTCTTCCTTCTCTCTTTTTCTTTCTGCCTGCCTCTGCTCACCTTCACTTTTACCTGTACCTTTCCTTAAAAAAAAAAAAAAAAAAGGGTATCAAGATATACCTTGGCTCATTTTGCTATTTTGCAAGCTGATATCCTGAAATAAAATGATGGTCACAAAATATTTTCCAAAAGTAAGACAGCACAGGGAAGATATTAGGAGACAAAAAGCAGCAAGTCTTTAGGTGTGATATCCAGCAATTAGACTGGAAGACAAGACAGTTGGAGCCCCAGGCCTAGACCAGGCCAGTATCTGCTGAGCACTCTGTTGTGGGAGAACGGTCAGTGGCCATGACTTATCCACCAGTATCCTTATTACTGATGCTTACCGGCTACAGGTAAAAACAGTATGATCGCACTTGGACCACAGCAAGGTAACAGCAGGGCCAGTTCAGAATAAATATCACCTACTGAGAAGCATGACCATCATATCTTCCCACAGCAGGGCTGCAGTGGACCAATTCTCTAAGAGTTGGCCTGCTTTGTTCAAGAAGTCAATATATATATTAACGGAAAAGCACAGGCAGGAATGAAGGCAAGTAGGCAGGCAGCAGGAAGAGAGAGGAGGAAGAAGCACTTTATTCTATTTAGTTGTTCATCTTGGTTGTTCCCCTGGCCCTCGGTATCGAACCAGGGTCCTTGAAATGTATGTGGACAACTTGTAGTGGCCTATCCTTTAGGCCGCCAGGGCATGCCTCTAGAAATGAATCTTTAAGGTAAAATCCCTAAAGGTTATGGAGCAGACATTATCAGGATTTGGAACATCAGAATGGTTGCTGGGTCATGAGAACTGGGATGAAGAATGGTGCAGGGGGAGATTTAGTCAAGATAGGGACCTGGTAGGAGCAAGTCTCTCTTCCCAATAGAGCAACTAGAAATTTTGCAGAATACAAACACTGAGGAAAAGCAGGTCCAGAAGCTACAGAGACAGCATTCAACACCAGAAAGGGTAGGTGAAAATGTCAGGGTTCAAAGTTACATCAAAGGTTCAGTATTCCTAGATTTAGGGGGCTAAAAGGGCTGGGGCAGAGGGGGTGGAATCTCAGAAAGAACCAGGCCTCCCAGAGAATTGTTCTGATAGCAGAGAGCCAGTCCAGCAGAACTGGGAAGAGGGTCTTGGTGCAGGGCAGAAGGAGGACTAGCATATAGGTGAACAAGTTAGAGTCCCTGAGGGGGAATTACACAGGGATATTTCCACAGCTGGAAGGCAGCTAGGGTAATCAACCTGACCCAGCTCTCCCACCAATTATCGCAGAGCCACAGGACCCCTCACTGGAAATCCCGCCCTCAGAGACAGAAGAGAGCCTCCCCAGGGAGGTACCTTCAACACTACCCACTATTGCTATCCTGTGATTGGAGGCGGACGCACAGCCTGATTGTTGATAATGGGCCAATATCAGGGAGATCTATATATCTATACTATTTATACCTGAAACACTATGGGGATGACGCTGGAGACCCACACAAACTCCAGCCCCATAGGCTGAACTCTTGGTTGCCCACGCAGGGTCTATCAAAGCACTTAAACAAATCCAACCAGTGGAGATGCCAAACCCCAGAATTCCCAGTGTTCAAACCAAGATCCAGGCTTATTTGGGGCAAGTTGAAAACGTACACAATGCCATCATTGCAAGGGAAACCTGCTTCACAGAAACATAAACAGAATGACAAGTAGAATGAAGACACAGAGAAATATATGCAAAATGAGAGATCCAAATAAAACCCTAGAGGAAACTCTGAATACAACAGAAGTAAGAAAACTACCTGAGGATGAATTTAGGGCAACAATGATAAACATAATCAAGGAAATCAAGAAAACAGAGGAAGAAAATGAAACAACAAAAGAGAGAAGAAATGTTGGCGAGGATATGGAGAAAAGGGAACACTTTTACAATGCTAGTGCAAGTGAAAACTGGTATAACCCCTATGGAAAACAGTATGGAGATTCCTCAAAAAGGTGAATATGGAAATCCCCCATATGATCCCATCATGCCACTTTTGGGTATTTACCCGAAAGATACAAAAACACTAACTCGCAGAGATGTATGCACAACCATGTATATTGCAGCCCTATCACAATAGCTAAGAACTGAAAACTAAGTGCTCAACGTCAGATGAATGGATAAAAAAGATGTTACACACACACACACACACACACACACACACACACACACACAATGGAATACTACACAGCCCTTAGAAGAGATGAAATCCTGTCATTTGAATTAACATGAATGGATCTAGGTGGGATTATGCAATGTGAAATAAGTCAAAAGGAGATAGATACCAGATAATCTTACTCATAGGTTAAATGTGAATAGAAAAAAAAAACCCAAAGTAACAGGTGAAACAAAATCAACTCCTGGACACTTGCTATAGAACTGAGGTTTTACCAACAGGGAATGAGATGGGGGTGGTTGGTGGCAAGCAGTGGTGGGGCCCAATGGATAATGGTTGAAGATCACTTGGTGATGTGGTGGAAGGCAGGGTATACTCACATATATCTAAGGAATGGGGAAACTGCACATATCAAAAACATACACAAGAGTTTAGTTTGTAAAACAAAGTTACTGTAATAAAATACTAAAAAGTTTAGGAAAAAACAAAAAGAATGGTCCAGAGGTTAAAAGTTGACTTCAAGAAGTTGAATGATTTGGAGAAATTTGTGGCGAAGACAGCTGACCAACTGGAGAGGAGAATAAAGAGCAATGGTTCAGCCTGATTTTCTGGCCAAGAATTTGTAATCTGAAACTCTCTGTAAACTTGATAGGAGAGGAAAGCAAATAGAGCAATCGGAGGAGATATTTGTAAATCAATTATGCCAGATAATTTCAAAAACAGAAGACCAAAAAGGAAGGACTTGGTGAAGCAGGTTCAAGTGTTCCCAGCTGTTCATGACCAACACCCACAAGCTCAGCATCTGCCAGGAGACTGAAAGCTGCATCTAGGCGCTTGGCCTAGGTTGAGCAAGTAGAAGTGGAGAGGCCATGCTGCCTGAGAAACAAACACCTCCAGGTCGCTACTCCCTTAGACTGAAGCTGGCTAACAGTGGGCCATCTGCTACTTTGAAATTTCTATACGTATTTTCTACAAAGAAAACAATGTTTTCACAAACACATACAGTTCCTGCCAGTTTTTCATGGTGTCTACGTGGTTACTCTGTCCAGCAGCTTCACTTGCTGTAAGGGGCCTTTCCTGTCATCAGATACAACAGGGCCCTTTGTTCCCCTGTCATCTTATAAGCTTCCTAAATGCAAAACCAAAATCAGAGAGAAGTAGAGTCTAGCTAAAGGAGGAAAAGAATGGCGCAAAATCGATGTTCAGCACTAATGTTATTCTGTCATCTTTCATTAAGATTTAATTAGCTGGATTACTGGCTGACAGAGCCTGTCCCTATGCTCTACTGACCCTGCCCAGCTGGAAGTCATGGGAGCTCAGGGAGGAGGGGGAGCACTTACAGGTAAGACTTCTGCTCAGTATTTAAACTTCCCTGTCGCCAAGCAGATTTCTGCAGCGCTAAACCCAGAATGTATGAGGCTCTGCTTGAAATCAATCCAGAAGCATGGCTTGGGCAGGGCAGAGAGGACAATCAGCATAAAGAAATTAGGCAACTACGGAGTCAACTAAGTACTCAGGAGAGAGGCATGTCTATCCCCTATTTTCTTTTGTGACTTGCATGGCCTATGTTTTTCCTTGCTACTAAAAAGAAATGAATTTTGAATATGAGCTAACAATGTTAGCAGAGGAGTGTGTGTATGCATATATGTATAAATATCTATAAATACAGCTGTATATATGTTATATATACACAAAATTGATTTTCTATGTTTGATTTTACACACACACACACACGCACACACACACGCACACATTTATTTAGTTGTTAAGTATGGAAAGGAAAGTGTATTAGGGGTGAACAAGTCAATGGATCTCCAGGCCCAATCTCTGCTCTTATTCCCCTATTTTAGAGTAGCAAGCTCTTACATGTTTACATAATAACTGTATGACCTCAGGTAGGTTCAGGTAAGTAAATACCAACTTCCTATGATTGATGAAGCAACCCGATTGATGGTAGGCAAACATACCTAACAGTGGATACACAGTGTAGTCTCAAAAAGTTAGATGCTACTGTGTATAGGTTCCACATTAGATTTTGTTAGAAGAAAGGTTTTGCAAGTCACTAATTTGGTCCACTTCCTTCATTCAAAAAAAAAAAAAAGAAATAGTAACTCTGTTAAGGTATGTAAATGAAAAAGTATGTTTAAAAAACATGTAAATACATTTGTATAAAAAAAAAAAATTCAAACAAAATACCAGAGTAATAATGACAACTTGCTCTCCAAAAGGCTGTACCAATTTGTATAGCAACCCTAAAATTTTGCACTGCTAGTTCTGTAATTTTTTCTTTTTGCCCACCTAGTGAGTAAAAAAAAAATAGTAAACTGGGGTACATCCTTGAGGTTCCGGTGGCTGGCACACTGGTGCGTAGACTATGTAAAGTATAAAGAACCAGGTTTGTGACCCAGGGCTGGGTGAAAAAACAAAATAAACAAATAAAGATATTTCTTTTTCCTCTTCCTTTAAAAAATTTCCTATTTCTTTCTTTATATGTTTATTAGCCAACTATTTCTTTAATGAATTTGTTAGAACCTATACTAATTTGGTAATAAGTTACCTATTCCTATTGATTTTTAGGAATTCTTTATATATGCTAGATAGCTTGTCTTGTGCAGCTTAAACTATTTTCCCCCTAGTTTACTGTTTGCTGGTTTGTTAATTATATTTATGGTCTCTTTCCAAACAGAATTTTGTTCTTTTTACCTTTTCAAACCTTTCAGTAGCTTTCTTTATGGCTTCTGGATTTTATTTCCCTAGTATTGCTATTTAAGGATAACTGATTCTTTTCATTCAGCAGAAAATGTAGTACACTGAGTTACAGCAAGTGAGAACTAGACCACAACTCTTTGACTGCTAGTCCAAAGATTTTACTACCAAAACACATCATTTCTCTGTTGATAACTAGCAGCTTTTAACAATATCCAATTTTAAAAAGAATTCAAGAGGTATGGCTCTCAACTTGGAATTCTTCCCTCCCTCCTTTTTCCCTCCCCTCCTCAGTCTTGTCTGTTCGTACAAGGTCTTGTATTCTTTGGATGACTAGGGAACAGAAATAAGTCAGAGACCTGATCCCTGCATTCAAGGAGCTCTAAGTCTCTGTGTGTTTAATTATACGAACAGAAATTACTATAGAACATAAAAATTTGCCTCCTATAGCTCAGGCAGCTAAAGTGCAGGCTATGAAAATCATGGCCCTAGGTTTGAGACCTAGAGCTGCAAATAAATACAAAAATATTTGGGGATAAAAATAGATCCTTTTCCAAAATAAATAAAGATCTGGTTTCCACAAGGATAGGAAATCTGAAGAAAGAATATTGATATGTTAGCAGGGAGCCTGGGTTTTCAAAAAGAGGATTTCAGAGAGGCACCTTGGATCTGGTCTTCAATAGTATGGAAACTAAATGATTTTAATAAAATAAAATTAGTCGTTAGGAAAAAGGAAAGGTGGGTGGAAAAATGAGATAAAAGAGGTCAATTATACTGTGTATAGAATCATACTGGCAGTAATAAACTTAATGCATTGTATACAGATGTTGACTTATAATGATGCATACCTTAAACCTATTTAATGTTCCTTCAATAAAACTTTAAAAAATAAATTATTTCAGTCAACACCACCATATTCCACCCTTCCAGTGGAGGCAGTCCTCAGACCGGCATCTTTGTATTTTATTTAAAATACTTTATTCTTTTTAAAGGACCGATATAGGCATCTAACATTACCCCCACCCTCCCATTTTCTTCAGTTCTATTCCAATTCATAAGTTCCTTTGTTTTTTCTATTCAAATTTCACCTATGAGTGAGGTCATATGGTATCTTTCTTCTCTTAACTTATTTCACTTAGTGTAATCCCCTCCAGATCCATCCATGTTGATTCAAATGACAAGATTTTTATCTCTTCTAAGGGATGTGTCAGTCTTCCACTGTATATATACAACATATTCTTTATCCAATCATCTGATGCTGGGCAATTAGGTAGGGCTGCAATAAACATGAGGGTGCATAAATCTCTGTAAATGAGTGTTTTTGTATCTTTTGGGTAAATACCCAGAAGTACAATGGCAGGATCATATGGAATTTCCATGTTCAATTTTTTGAGGAATCGCCACAATTTTCTATAGGGGTTGCACTAATTTGCACTCCCACCAATAGTGTAAAAATGTTCCCCTTTATTTTTATCTTCCCCAACATTTGTTCTTTTCAGGCTTTTGGATAATAGCCAATCTCTCCTTTGGATAATAGCCAATAAGATACCACACTATTGTTTTCATTTACAGTTCCCTGCTAGCCAATGAGTGAAATATCTTTTCATGTGCCTGTTAACATCTGTATGCCCTCTTTGTCTTTTCAATTCCTCTTTCCATTTTTGATTGAATTGCCTGATTTTCTATTATTGAGATTTATGAGTCCTATGTATATTTTAGATATTAAGCCTTTGTCAGAATATGAAATGCAAATATCTTCTCCCGGTGAGTAAAGTGTCTTTTTGTTTTGGTCAAGTTTCCTTTCACTGTGAAGAAATTTTTAGTCCCAATTGTTTATTTTTCTTTTTGTTTCCCTTGGAGTTGGAGTTGAGTCCCCAAAGATCTCCCTAAAGCTGATGTCATGGAATGTTTTTCCTGTTTTGTCTTCCAAGAATTCTATTGTTTCCATTCTTATGTCCAAGTCTCCAGATGATTTTGAGTTAATTTTTGTTAATGGTGTTAGAGAGTGGTCTAACTTCATTCTTTTGCAGGTGGCTGTCCAGTTATCCCAACACCATTTATTGAAGGGACTTTCCTTTCCCCACTGTATGCTTTTGGCTCCTTTGTCATAGATTAACTGACTGTAAGTGAGTGGGTCAGTTTCTGTTGATTCAGTTCTATTCCACTGGTCTATGCCTGTTTTTATTCCAGTATCATAAAGTTTTGATCACTATTGCTTTGTAGTATAGCTCAATGTCTGGGAGTGTAATCACTCCAGACTCATTCTTTTTTCTCATAATTACTTTGGCTATTTGAGGTTTTTTGTTGTTCCATAAAAATTTTAAGACTTTTTGTTCTATATCCTAGGGATTGCATTGAATCTGTATACTGCTTTATGTAAGATGGCCATTTAATGATGTTGATTCTTCCCAACCATGGGCCGGGGATGTCTCTCTACCTCTTTGTCTCCACCTCTATTTTGTTTAAGAAGGACTTATAGTTTTCATAGTACAAAGTCTTTTACCTCCTTTGTGAAGTATATTCCAAGATATTTGACCCTTTTTACTTCTAAGCAGTGTAGTCTTCTTGATTTCACTTTCTTCTAGCATGCTGTTTGCACATAAGAATGTGGCAGATTTTTATGTAATGATTTTGTAACCTGCCACTTTACTGTATTTGTTGATTAGTTCTCATAGTTTTTTGACAGTTTTTTAGGGTTTTTAATATATATAATCACGCCAGCTGCAATAATGACAGTTTTACTTCCACCTTTCCAATTTGTATTCCTTTTATTTCTTTTTCTTGCCTAATTGATCTGGCTAAGACTGCCAGTCAATATTAAATACCAGTGGTGAGAATGAACAGCCTTGCCTTGTTCCTGACCTTAGAGGAAATGCTTTCAATCTTTTGCCATTGACTATGACGTTGGCTGTGTTTGTCATATATGGGCATTATTATATTGAGGTGTGTACCTTCTCTCCCCATTTAATGCAGGGTTGTTTTTTTTTTTTTTATCATAAATTGGTGTTGGACCTTGCATCTATTGATATGATCATGTGGTTTTTCTCCTTGCTTGTGTTGATATAGTGTATGACATGAACAGATTTATGCTGAACCATTCCTGCATTCCTGGGATAAATTCCACTTTGTCATAATGGATTATCTTTTTGATGCATTGTTGGATTCAGTTTGCTAATATTTTGTTGAGAATTTTTGCATCTATGTTCATTAGAGATATTGGTCTATAAGTTTTTTTCTTAGTGACATCTCTCAGCTTTTGGTATCAGTGTGATGTTAACTTCATAGAAAGTATTTGGGAGTATTCCCTGTTCTTCAATATTTTGGAAGAGCTTGAGAAGAACAGGTATTAATTCTTCTCTGAAGGTTTGCATACCTTTGTATTTTAATCTTTAGCATCTCTGATATGCAGATCTGTGACTTGTTTTTGAGGTTACAGACACACTAACCTGGTTTGCTCAGGAGAGACATCAAGAAAATGACCCTTAAGATAAAAACATGCTGACTGCAATGAAACTGAATAGCTGATAAAGTATTAAGATATTGTGACTGAATAAGTGGGGCCTATATGACTCACAAAATTACTATTCTGCAAAATGGACCCAATATTGATTAAATTATATGACATTCTAAAGACATGAAGTGTTCCATAACAGACAAATACAAAGCTATACAAAGTATTCTGTATCATCACTATTCACAAGAATTCAGTGAAATCCCTGGAATGGGGGATTAAGTACTTGAATCAGTGTATGGAACCACCACACTGCGAGAGGGTGAAGGGAAGCCCAAGCACCACTTCACTGACTCCATATCCCAGCCTCCCTTTAGAAAACCTTACCAGGGTTCCATCAGTCAGGGTGCAGCCAGAGAACCGTTTTGCAAGAAACCCTTCGAAGTTAGTTGTTCTTTGAATCGCAAAAAGAAGCAATTTCACTTCAATCTCTTTAGCTCTGGTACGCATAATCTTGGCAAGTTCTGTCCTACAAAACAGATAAGAATGTTGTCAAACAAACCAATCATTCAAGATAAGTCAATGTTTTTAGCTCTTACTTGAAAAAAAAAAAAAAAAAAAAAGATATGTGGCCATATCAAATCCTGAGGCACGTTACCAAATTAGTTTAATGCTTGGGGGAATAGATACACATTATTTTACCAAATAAGAATTTTTAAGGTGAAATTATCCACTGGTCAAAGAAAATCAACGATTATGAACTCAACTTTGTTTAGATGGCTACTATTATTTTTACATCTGTAAGTCTGCCAATAACTTGCTAATACACATGAAGTACTTACTCAGTGTTTTCTAAAAATTTGTATACTTGGGGTATGCCCTTATGGCTCTGGCAGCTAAGACAGTGGTGTGTGGACCACATAAAGCCCAAGGACTCCAATTATCAACCCGGAGTAGGGTAAAAAACAAAATAAACAACTAAAACTCAACTAAATAAATAGATGCTTCTTCCTACTCTTTTTATCTTTCTTTCCTTCCTCCTCCTGTCTTTTCCTTCAATGCTTTAAAAAAGTAGATAAAAACAAAAATGCATATATTCTATAAAATATAATTTATTAATTACTGCATTACAAAGTTCCCCCTCTTCCAGACAACTCAGTAACTATCTTTTCAGTCAGAGAGCAGGAACCCTGAAAATACACATGAGAGACCAGAATCCCATGTGAAAAATGACATACACATGCTTAGGTGATTCCTGCCTACGAAGCTATGTGCCATCACTCAAGTGTTCTGTTTCAGAAAGTAAGTTGTTCAGGAGCAGTCATATGAGAGTTCTTAGTAAGTACTGAGCTATGATCATCTTCCCACACAAGTAAATGACAAAATCAAACAAAAAGCCTGAGTTTACTTGAGAATTATGTATCAGCAGGATTTTAGCCAAAATTCAAACAATGAAAGCTTGGCAGCAACACTACCATTAGCTGACACAACAATAGCAGGTTTGTTGGCTTTAGTGTATTTCCATTCTCCTGCAGACTTCATTTTTCATAGTTAGTTTACAAAGTCACTGAAATTAGGCTAAAGAGAATTAGTTTATTAATGTCTCAAGGAAACCTCACTCTTTCTCTGCTAATCAGTACTTAGAAACAGCCACAATTGACCTTGAATAATACCAAAGGTTATCTAAACCTAGGGTGGCAAATGTATGTCTTAAAACAGTAATTACACAGAAGAATGTACAACACCAAACCGAACCCTAATGAAAACTACAGACTCTGGGTGATAATGAAGTTCAATGTAAGTTCATCAAATTGTAAGAAATGCACCACTCTAGCGGGAAAATATTGATAATGAGGGTAGCTATACATATCTGCAGGTAAGCATACATGGAAAATCTCTGTATTTTCCTCTCAATTTTGCTGTGAACCTAAGACTATTCTAAAAAAAAGTCTATTAAAAAAAAAACAACCCCAACAACCAATAGCCAATATTCTTTGACATGCCCTGCACATACACAATGTGCTTAAGGCATAAAAATTGACCAAATCTGCTATAATTTTAAAATGACTACCATGAATTATGCTAAAGTAACTGGCCTATGCTTTAAAATGTGACTTTCTAAAATTAATTTAAATTGCTAAAAATTAACCTGGAGTTAATTTAATTGTGTGCTATTCAAAGGAGATCTATAACTAATAAAACCCAGGAAAGAAGAAAAACACTTGGCTTTAGCTTTGCCATTGCTACAAGGATCTGACCTTCCTGGGCTTTAAGCTTCTTAAGGGAACTATCTGGCCCTGGGCTATTTCCATAGACTATGAAAACAGGATAAAAAAACGGTCTTCAAAATGTTTATTAGAATAACTATCGGAAGACTATAAGCACTGTATTAGGGGTGGGAATCTGTTCAACTAGTATTTCCTGAGTGTTACTATGTCACTGAAGTGGATACTATCCTTGTCCCTATGGAACTATCTAGCAAGTCAGAAAAGTAAACTGATGATGGATATACACACTGAACACTATATATGAGATACAGACATAGGGAAAATATGGAGTGATGAATCACTACAGAGAAATTTGGTAGGTAAGTTTTGAGTTGGTGAAGTCAAGAAGATTGGCTATTAAAGAGATAGGCCAAATGAAAGTCCTGGAGAAAAGATGGGAGAAAGGAATGAGGTGACAGCTGCATCTGAGGGAGGTGTCAAGCACTGGTCTACTAGAGTCAATGGTACTCAACTTACGAGACAATAAGAAACCCCTACAGACTGGGGGACTGATTTCAACTACTTTCAACTGATCTCAATTAATGGAGAGTTAGGAGAGAGTTGGACTCTACCTTGTGATGTGGCAAAATTCTACTGCAATTCTCTCAGTCATGTACCATTCACGTGGAAACATACGGCCGTATTTCTCCTCGTAGTCCACAAGCTGGCGTTTTATCCAGGCATAGCGTCTATCAATTTTATCTAGCCAGGCAACCTTAGAAAGGCAGGGAACAAAATCCACCCCAGTGCTTAGAAGTAGTGCTGACAATTTAATGAAATAAGAAAAAAACACGGAACCAAGAGAAACATAACCAATCTCTCTCTTTTGCACTGTTTTAAAGAATCTAGCTTATCTTTAACTCGACCCAGAATATTTTAAATGAGATATATGATTGGGCTTGGGGGTGGGGGTGGGGTGTGTAAATTTCCTGAAACTGTATGCCAAGTTTTTGCATAGGTGCATTTTTCTGGGGAGAAGATCTGTAACTTTCATTAATTTCTCCAAAGGGACTTGATCTCCAGATGATTAAGAACCACTGAGCTGTACATTAGCTCCTACAATTCATGGTTCAACCAGCAACACTTTAAGACATTAACATTTAACAAAGTATAAATCAGTATACTTGAGAGCACTCATTTTTCAATATAATTTAAATATAACTTCTGATATCATTGGGTCAATACTTACATCTTGGTTTTCTTGAAAAAGTACTAGATACTCTGACAGATGCTGTTTAATAAACTTTTTGATTATTTCCTGTTTGATTCTGGGGTCCAAAATATTCGCAACCAGACACGCATCTCGTAGGACATTGCTGGGTCCTCCTGGCCTCTGGTAAAAGAAACAACATGCACCAGTTCAAAAGTCAGACACAACCTTTACCTCACAGCCTCTGACACCTGCTACTTCTTCTGCTCTTGAAGTTATTATTACTCCTGCTCCCCTGATACTCATTCTTCTGCTGTGGATGGATATTTTAGTTACTTGTTCCTCAATGAAAGAATCATTAAGCTAGTCTGCAGTAGTTAATATAAAAGCTATGTGCTCTGTGAATCAGCAATGAGACATTTTGGAAACTGGGGCCAACAATGATCAGAGGAGATTTTGCTTTCTGGACACCAGAACTGAAATCATCCTGTTGAAGAGCCCTAACAGAAAGTCACCAGTCTCCACACAAGCCATTTTCTCCTGATTCCAACCTCACATTCCTGTTGTTAAGGTGCGATATTTGTACCAAACAATGTGGTGGCATTTAAAACCTAAAATCAGGTTCCAAACCACCAGACTTGTTTCACTGATAGTCAATCATCCAGATAGGCAGCCAAAGGTAAAATATGGTATCAGCTTCTTGATCTGAAAAGAACAGTGTAAGGATATTAAGGGGCTAGAGCTGGATTTGTCACAATGTGAAGGCCTTTGTCATTACTGAAGGTAATTTGATCTTGAGGAACTTTTTGGTAAATCAATAAACAGTTGGTTGAGGGGATTATAGCAGAATGAACACTAGGGATCAATTCTTGGTTTGGTGAGATGGTCACATAGCTTTTGTGCAGTTATGGAACCTCATCTGAAAAATAATGGATTTTAGGTGATAAGTAAGGTTCTTCCAAATCTTTGATTCTTTTTGGTTCATTCCATCCAATTTATCCATCTCAACTTAAGTTCAAGTGTTTCCTAAGTGCCACCTAAGTGACCGCAGAGTTAAATTGCTAAAATGTAGACGTGTTCCATGCTGAGTGGCTGTTATGTCTCCCACTGAGCATACTGAATACTCAGTTCTTGCTTCTGGATGAAAGTGCTTGATGTGAGAGAGAAATCACAGTAACAAAAACCTGTGGGCTTAACGGTTCAGATTTTAAAAGGATTTAATAAGTTACCTTGGACAATTTTTTTTTTAATATCTTGATTTCCAATTGTGAAATAGGAATAGTAATACAAGACCTTAAACAGTCATTGAAAAGGAAAACACCTAAAAAAATTAAGTCACTCAATCAGAGAAAGGGGAAGTAATCTATCAAAGAAAACCATTTTAACTCTGCCTGATGGCATCTGAGAAGAAGAAAAAAAAGCCTACCAAGGTTTGTTTCTCCTAAATAATAAAGTTGGGCTTCATTCACATTTTTCTGAAACTTCTAGAAACTGGGATGCAGTAGAATACTTCCAATACTTCTAGTTTGTATATCTTAAAATCCCTTTTTAAAGAATGGCTTTCCAATATTCAGTCCCAGTTACAGCAAACGAATAAAGAACATGAAGGCTTCAAAGAAACATTCTTTACAAATAACTAAAGTATCTGATTATAGTTTATAATATATGCAGACTAAAATCAGGAGCAGGTTCCCTATAGAAAAACAAAGCTGAGGCAGCAACCCCCAACTATTTCCCAGGTTTCTTTTATGGAGTACAAAGAAAAATGATTAAGATATTTCCAGTTATTAAATTATAGAGCAGATCCAGGAAACATTCCTTGGCTTAGAAAATGGACATATATCCTGCATGTCCACTAATGAAGTACAGTGAGGAATGCAGCTTGCTGCATGTGCATTTGGTTCATATCTCCATCAAAAATTCTTTCTCTTGAAATAATTCAAATAATACAGAAAAAAGCTTCTGAAGATTCTTCCCTCACCAACACATGAAAGGCATTAAGATTTTGTCTGTAGCAATTTGAAGGACAGAGTTAAACAGCAGTTACCCAAGCACTATGACAGCCAAGTGAGGCAAAGCTTGTTACATGAGAAGTGTAACCAATAGCTCACAAGTAAAATATTGTGGGCTTCCCAGACACAATATAAACAGCTACAATACCAGTGAGAGCTAAAAGGATTAATCCCAAAGAACAGGATCCTGATGATTAAAAATGAGTCCCCTAACCATGTCGCTCTGAGTTACATAAGTCTGCAGATGCTCCTCCCAGTTGTCCAAAATGAAACCAATAAGTTACGTAACAATCCTAAAAAACATTGTGACTTGAGGAATTCTTTTTTTAACAGCCATGAGAAAAAGGGAATTTACCAGGAAGAGAAGATATTGAATTTGACACACATTAAATTAAACCAAAACAAATCCTCACTTTTTGATGCTAGAAGAATACAGATGAGGAATCGACATTGCTTTGGGATATCTAAAATCAAGGATGATCTTATTACTCTGAATATTTGGCAAACAGACTTAAAAGTGCTAGCAAACACTTTTGAAATAATAAATGAACAGTACTGCAGTGACTGTGAATTAGTCGAGAATGGTGATAAAATCTAAAGAGTGGAGAACAAAAGCGAACAATACCTTGGTACCCTGGGAAGGGAAGGCTTCTTCAAAATCGGCCAGGATTTGCTGCCCTAACTCCGTCTGGGCAGCCTTCACTCTGTAGGGAAAATAGAATGTATCATTGCCTAGCAAAATTTTCTTTCCTTCTTTTTTTTTTTTTTCTTAAGGAAAGGTGCAGGCAGGAATGAAGGCGAGTAGGCAGGCAGGCAGGAAGAGAGAGGAGGAAGGCTTTATTTATTTTTATTTAGTTGTTCACATTGGTTGCTCCCCGCAAGTCCCAGGTCCTGAACCCAGGACCTTGGGATGTATGTGGGACTGCTCCCAGGTGTATTAGACCAGTAGGCCACCAGGACATACCTATTTAACATAATTTTCAAATAGCCGTAAGTAATTATGCAAAGATCCTTAGGGATCAGAACTGTTGAGATCGTTAGAGATCACCCAGGAAGGGAGAGATGTGGCTCACTAAGAGTAAGAGAGGTCACCTATTAGTGAGTAGAGGATTTATGACCAGGCCCCAAGCATCTGATTTAGTCTCATTATGTATTTTCTATATCCTGAAGTTCTTCTGTTCACCCCTTACCTGTTGTGAAATAGTATCTGCTAATCTTTACAAAATGTCACTCAGGGGTATTTATACTGCAGGAAAATGCTATATGCATCCAAATCAAATATAAATCCATGCTGGATTACTTGTATAACTGCTCTCTTAGTACTAGGTACTGAAAGGGAAGCTGATTTCATACTTCTTCAGAGTTATTTTCCTTATTCAACGCAGAAACCAACATTAGGATCATAAGTTTTAACAAATGAACAAAAAAGGATGTTTCCCACAGTAAAGAGAAAAAGATTTGCGTGATAAAATGAACTGCTATTGGAGTACGTGGGTCACTGAATGAAGACGAGTTCACTGAGAAGACTGCAGCTCTGAAGACTGAATCACAATGCAAACGGGTTAGTAAGGGGAGGTCAGGATTTAATACAGTGGTCTTCATGTACAACAGGAGCTCAAGAAATATTTTCCAGCTTAAATTATAAGAGGAGAAAGAAGAGCAGCTGGGATGAGAATGGAACTGTGTGTGTCAAACCCCCTGCAATGGCCATGTCCTCCACCAGCTGCTGAGAGTAGGGGGTGCCTTGAGGCAGCCAGTCTCACAGAGCTGGAGTGGACCATGGCTTTGAGGCTGCAGTTGGATTGCTCTTAGCTTGAGGCAAATATTTTCTCTTTGCTAAAAGCACCATCAAATAGTGTTTTTCCTTTCTTGGTCTCTACACTGTTACCTTAGAATTAACTTTAGAATGAAGTTTCTAGAAATAGTGAACAGCTCAAAACCACAATTTCATTGGCTACTAGGCAGTGCCTGGTGACCTACTGAGATTTCGTTTTTTAATGAGGGGATACGCAGATCCCAAAAAAGTCTGTTTATTCTGTGGCATAGTTATAATTATTGTCTTATTCAAAATACTTTCCAGGGTTTTTCCGCTATCTTCAAAAGTTTTCAAACCACTCTTGTAGGTAAAGTTTTCGATCTCTTCAGTCAGTTTTCATGGGGAGGGGGATAGAAATGACTGAGATAAGGCTATTACTGAAGTAGCCTCCCAAATCGGAATCAGGGCTATCCATCCAGAGTTGCTCAATGGACAATGGGAAACATTCCTTGAGTGTGAGATCTGACAGGAGAAAAGAGAACATGATTTTGTAAAACTGTACCCTGGTGGAGGAGCAGTGGAGTCTGCTGCCTCTGGCCTAGAGCAGTCCACATACATCCAAAGGACCTGGGTTAGTGTCCCAAAGCCAGGGGTAGTGGTGGGGAACAACCAAGATGAACAACTAAATAACAATAAATAAAGGTGCTTCTTCTTCCTCTCTCTTCTTGCCTGCCTGCCTACTCTCTTTCATTCCTGTCTGCGCCTTAAAAAAAAATTGCTCTATATACATAATGGAATACTACATAGCCATTAGAAAGAGAAGAAATCCTGTCATTTGAATCACCATGAATGGATCTAGAGATGATTATGTTCAGTGAAATAAGCCAAAAGAAACATTGATACTAGATGATCTCACTCATAGGTGGGATGTGAACAGACAAAACAAAGGAACAGACGAAATAAAACCAACCCTTGGACAATTGTAATAGACGAAACAAAACCAACCCTTGGACAATTGCAATAGAACTGAAGTTACCCATAAGGAATGGGATGGTGGTGGGGGGTGGGGATGGGCAGTGGGAGGGATTAGTGATGGTGGAGCCCACTGGACAATGGTGACAAACACTTGATTTGGTGGAGGGCAGGGTGTGTTGACATTTATCTGAGGAATGGGGAAACTGCATATATGGGGAACCTACACATGACTTTATTTTAACATGTAAAATTAAAGTTACTACAATAAAAAAATGTTTTTTTAATTGCTCCTCGAAGGTCTTGTGATCCCACAAAATGGGCCAGGGCAGTCAGATTCCCTTGGTGCTGGGTCATAAGACAGAGCTTCCAAAGGCACAGACTCCTTTGTTCCTATTCTCCTTTTGGCAGCACAAAGAGAGCACCAGTTCCTTCTTAAATCACAAGGATAATTCCTAGAGGGGCAGTGCCACCCTTTCCTAGGGACACTCATAGTCACATTCTCTGCCTCTGTCACTTCCCCCATCCCACGATTCCCTAACTCCAGATTCCTGCTGGATTTGAAGGTGAGGTCCCTGAAAAGACCAGAGAGCCTATGATAAGGCTTGGCACTTCCAGAGTACACATGAGAGGATAAGGTGCCAGACTGCGATTTGCAGACCCCCGTGTCATCTTTAATCTAGTTCCAAAGTCATATTTGTGGTAATCCTGATGCTTCCATTACCATGTGAATCACGGTTCTAATGAAAATACCCTCAAGAGTTCACAACAGACTGATCTCCCAAAGACACAGAGTCTGTACTAGACGGAACGGTTGATTAGCAGATGCTCCATTTCCAAACACAGTCTCTATAAAGAATCTCAGCCTGGAATCTGAGTGACTCGGTGGGATGCTTTTGAGGTCAAGTACAACCTTTATACTGGGGAAACTGAAATTCTTTCGGACAGCTAGTAAGGTCATTTCATCCCCTACTACAGTTTCTTTTATCACTACACCATGAGACATCCCCTTCCCCACCAAAACCTGCCAAATAAGAAATTAGAAATAGTGCTGAAAAATACCTTTTAGTTCAAGGGTTTTATAGTTTTCAAGAGAATGCAAAAATCCTTCATACTTTCTCAGGAAAAGCTGATTACTGGAAACATTTGCTTTCATGGATATTCTTAAGCCAGAAGGATTTGAAATGTAAAGATGATATTAAAGGAAAAAAATCTTTCCTTCGATGCTACATTAAACATTTAAGCATTTTCCAGAAGCATAGCTGGAAGAAACTGCTATATTCAAATCAAATCCATAAATTTCCCATTTCAAGTGTCCAAGCAAAGACTTCAGAATACATCCCTTCATATGACTTCTACAATTTATAGACAGCAAGCTATTAAATGAGAATGAGAAATGAAGCAATGCATTGGGTGTAACTCTCCTGCCTTTTCCTCTCCCCCTAACAGCCATTTCTATCATTTCCAGATGGTCTTACCATCGCTATGTAAACATAAGGGAGGAAAACGCACCAGAAATGATGCTAAAAATAAGAAGTCTGGACTTTACTCAAACTTTTAGTACTTCTTGAAAAACAATTGCAGTCAAGCATTGAAAACAAGGTTTCTCCTCTTTTGTTTTTAGTGTTACTAAATTTAATAGCACATATTCTGTATCAACCTACATAAAATTTTATAAAAATTTTGAAATGAACTAAAAGAAGACTAAATCCTCCTGTGTTTACAGCAATCCTATGTGATAATCAGTGTTTGAAGCACTGACATACAGTGATAGCATGTTAAGAGCCTTTTCTTTTTAAAAGGAATGTCTTATAACACTGATCACAAAGCTCCTTCAAATTAAAAAAAATACACATCTCTTTTTAAAAAGCAAAGAGTCCTGTCAACAGGCACATGAGTTTATGTCCCTACTCGCTGGCCATCAGGGAAATGCAAATTAAAACAACAGTGAGATATCACCTTACACCTGAAAGACTGGCTATTATCCAAAAGTCTGGAAACAACAAATGCTGGTGAGGATATGGAGAAAAGGGAACACTTTTGCACTGTTGATGGGAGTGCAAATTGGTACAACACCTATGGAGAACAGTTTGGAGATTCCTCAAAACACTAACAATGAAAATCCCATATGATCCCATCATCCCACTTCTGGATACATATCCAAAAGATACAAAGCACCCATCTGCAGAGATGTATGTATACCCAGGTTTATTGCAGCCCTACTCACAGTAGCTAAAACCTGGAAACTACCTAAGTGCCCAACATCAGATGAATGGATCAAGAAGATGTGGCACATACATGCGATGGAATACCACGCAGCCCTTAGAAGAGATGAAACACTATCAGGTGAACCAACATGGATGGAACTAGAAGGGAGTATGCTAAGTGAAACAAGTCAAAAGAAGAAAGAGACCAGATGACCTCACTTACTGGTGGAATGTGAATAGACAAAACAAAGGAACAGATGAAACACAATCAACCCTGAACACTGCAACAGAACTGAGGTTACCAAAAGGGAATGGGGAGGGCAGGGGCAAATGGTGGTGGAACCCACCGGACAATGGTGAAGAACACTTGATTTGGTGGAGGGCATGGTGTGTTGAAATATATCTAAGAAATGGTGAACCTATATATAGGAAATTATTTTAGTGTGTAGAATAATTGCTTCAATTAAAAAAAATTTTTAAAAAAAAGCAAGGAGTCCTGAGACTGCATTCTATTGTTTGTTTCTACATTTTTTTTTTTTAATAAATAAAATTCAGTTCTGCCATATACCTGCCATCAACAATGCCCACCTCACATAACCAACTGGTAACCAATTCCTCAACAAATTTCCTTCCTTATCTTTTCTAGCCTAGAACAGAGTGCCATTCATCCAGTCTCTCATACTTATGATTTACCAGACTTTTTCAAAAAAACAAATAAGATCATCATTCTCCTGCATAAAACATTTCATTGTTTACCAAAAAATAACTTAGGAAGACACAGAAAATCTGGTTCTACCTACCTAGGCAGTCTTTTACTTCCTGTCATCTCCCAGAGTACCTAGAATCATCTTGGTGGTAAGAGCTTGTCTATTATTTTAAGATCAGATTAATACTGAATTCTTCTATGATCTCTCCCCTCAACCCTCGAACGCTGAGTCTGTCAGCTCCTCTCCTGAGATCCTGCTGTCACTTGCATAGCATACATCAGTTCTGTTATGTCCGTGCTGCAGGGAAATTTTCTATCAGTGTCCCCTTTTCTCCACACAAGACTGTTGAACTTGAAGGGAGAGTGTATGTATTCTTATCCTTGTACCTTCAGTACCTCAGGAAAGGATCTAGGATATAGAAGATGCACATAAGTATCTATTCGTTAAATGAAAGAATGAATGACTGCACGGGAAAAACAGACCAATTCTGGATTTTTGTGAAGGTGGAGGAAGGTGAAACTGTCTTTCTCCCTCTTCCCCCATCCAGTGAGACTCAGTCTGCCTTCTCCATCCAAGTTTTCTTCTTTCTTGCAGCTTATAAAGCCCTGCTTGTCTGCTCTCTTGGCTGCTTCATCTCCCCAGTGTGATATGGCAATCAGCCAGCTCTAAGTGTGAAGGGGTCATAGGAAGGATGAGGGAAAGGGTGGTGATTTCCCTAGTCTTCCGCCAAGCTCTGTTCCAACATTCCTTAATAGTTCTTTGGCATTTCCACTTTAAGATGGCATACTGAGCACATGTTTCAATCTTCCCTTCCTGCCCCAGATCTTTAAATATAATGAAAAAAATTTAATAAAAATTCAGAACCAGGCAGGAAAAAAATTGGTAGATTAGAAAACCTGAGGACTCTACTAAAGGAAAAGACTGAAGATAAAAATCTCTTCCTAAAACGGTTTCTTCAAAATAAAAGACATGAGGGCAACAGAAACCAGCAGCAGGAAGGGGATTCTGGGTACCTGTATTTGGGTTCCTGTGAAAGAAGCAACAAAGCCTGTGTCCACATGTGCATCCCTGCCTTGAATGCTCAGGTAGAGAGTGGCAGGGTGTGAGGATGCCAACAGGGCCAGAGGGCAACAATATCCAGGCAGATCAGGGGGCCTTGAAGCCCAGAAGAGCAGCCCCATCTGGCAGCCCCTCCAGCTGCACCCACACCTCACTTCAGAAGAGCGGTCCATGGCACACTTAGTGGAGCAGCACATTCCACCTCTCCTTCCCTAGCAGGTGACAGTAAGAGATCTTTCCTAATCAAACTGAGAAAATCTCAAAATAAAAAATGAGCTTCCAGTTAAGAATCACCCAATATTTGAGGGATGTTAACACCAAGAAAAAGTCATTATATTCAACAAGTTGAAGACCTTACATCAGAGGACAGGGAAACAGAAGAGACAACTCAGGTCTTTCAAATACATATAATTTTATACTCCCTAAGAAACTTTTTTTTTAAAAGGAAAAGTACAAGCAGGAGTGAAGATGAGCAGAGGCAGGCAGGCAGGAAGAGAGAAGAGGAAGAAGCACTTTAATAATTTTATTCAGTTGTTCATCTTGGCTGTTCCCTTCAGCCCCGGGACACATACTGCAATCCTGGGATGTGTGAGGCCTGCACTGGTCAAAGGTAGCTGACCAAACTACTGCTCCATCAGGGGACCCCCACCTCCCACCAAGAAATTTAAAAGGATATTATGTCCATGAAAAAAAGAATGAATTAGATATTCTAAAGATTAAATTTGGATTGTTGAAATAAAAACCCAGTAGCTAGCCAAATAGCAAAATGGGCATGACTGAAGAATAAAGCAGCAAGGTTGGGTTGAGGAATTCTCTCAGAAAGTGCTCTAAAAGGACAAAGATGAAGAGTATGGAAGAAAATGTAAGAAACATGGCAGAAGATCTAAAAGTTCCAATATTGGTATAACAAGAATTCTCTAAGGAGAGAATATAGACAACAGAGAGAACAAAGTATAGAAACGACTAGAAGAAATAAGAACAATTTCTCAGAAGGTAAGAAACTCATGAGTCTTCATATTAAGGATAAAATAAGAATGGAACAGCATGAATGAAAAAAGTCCTGTCTCCTAGAAAAATTCCTGATTTCCCCTACCCCCCAAATCTCAAATGTTTCCAGAGGAAAATAAAAATCAAACAAAAGCAGGTTATCTTATTATAGGAGTAACAATTAGAATGACTTCAGATTTTTAATAGGCAATAATGAATGCCAGAAAATAGATTTGCTTGGTTTGTCATGCAATAGCCAAGAGGTGGAAGCAACCCAACTGTCCATCAACAAATAAATAAAACAAAACGTGTGTATGTACAATGAAATATTTAGTTGTAAAAAGGAATGACATCCTGATAAATCCTACAACATGGATGGACCTTGAAAACACTATGCTAAGTGAAATAAGTCAGACACAATAGGACAAATCTTGTATGATTTCACACATATGAGGTAGAATAGGTAAATTCATAGAGACAGAAAATAACAGAACAGAGGCTATTAGAGGTAGGAAAGATGAGATATGGAAATTATTGTTTAATGGGCACAGTTTCGTTTTAGTTAAAGAAAGAGCTTTGGAAATAGTGTGGCAGTGGTTTTACAGTGTGAATGCACTTAATGCTACTAAACTGTACACTTGAAATGGAAAATTTTATGTGATGTATATTTTAATACTGTTTTTAAAAAGGAGAAAACATTAATAGGCCAATTATCATAGAAGAAATTGAAAGGACAAAGACTTGTCTTTAAAATAGGTAACACACCTATATAGTTCATTTGTTTTAAGGTACAGGCAGGAATGAAGGTGAGTAGGCAGGTAGGAAGGAAGGACGTGAGAGAATGAGGAAACATCTTTATTTATTTTTCATTTAGTTGTTCACACTGGTTGCTTCCCCCTGAACCCATGGGTCTGTGGCTTGTTCCTTCAGAGGGGATTGACCTAAATGCTGCTCCACCAGGGCGTGCCACAACCATATTTATAGGTAAGACATACTGGATATGACAAAGGATTAATATCCAAGATATACAGGGAACTCCTATAATTCAATAAGAAACAACTAAAATAGCTTAATAGACAAGTAAAGAATATGAAAAGGCATTTCACAGAGGCATTGTAAATGGCTAATAATTATGAAAAGAAAATGAATCTCACAGCGTTATCAGGGTAATGAAAATTAAAGGGACAAGATACAATTTTTCCTCTATTAGATAAAAAGGAAAACTGACAATATCAAGTGTTGAAGGTATGGGAAATGGGTAATCACATACTGTGCAGATGGCTCTATTAAAAAAAAGGCCTCTGTGAGGACAAATGGGCAGCAGCTATTCAAATTTTAAATGCACATACCATATAATCCAGAATCTATCCTAGAAAAAGATTTACATATATAAAAGGGGGTATACTTTAGAATTCAGAAACAAGCAATCTAATAATGTGAAAATGTGATGCTATACTATGGAATCCTATGCATTAATTAAAAAGAATAAGCTAGGTCTGTATATACTAATGAGGACAAATGGTTAAAACAAGTTCAGAATGAGCATATGGCATGAAACCATTTATTTAAAACAAAGCAAAATCACCAACTTACACTTGAGATTTATGTAAATGTACAGATAAAAACCTGGAGAGTTAAGCATTAAATTGGTTTCAGTTAGCACCTCTATAGGTAGCACTGGGATTTGAAGTACAACTGAAAGGGACTTAAGTGTCACCTGTCTGACTTTCTGAAATAAAATGTCTACACGTATTCTATCATAAAAAATAAAGAAGTTTAGGAAAAGAGGCTTGTAGCCATCAGATCTTACAAGGCGGCAGAGTGGCAGAGTGGCAAATTATGACAACTACCCAGGCCCTTCATTTCTTTTTGCTGCAGAAAAGGTGAGGATTTGTCCGTCAATGGTGATTCTATCTGCTTAGTATTCTCCCTGCTGATTTTTCTGATAGAAAAGGCAGTGAATTCACCACCCCTCATCCTCCATTAGATTTCTCATCTTCCTTCTCTCTTAAGCATCAGCCTTTCTTTACTGGCTTTGAATCTAAGATTAAAACTCAAAAGAGGTAGGAAGGAAAGAACAAAGTCAAGGAGGCTAAGCTGTCACTTTATCACATTTGACATTCTAGTAAGAGACTATATTTTCCAAAGATTGTCTAGTAATACTCCCAATCCTACATGTTCTTTATACCAATATGACTCTGACATTCCTCCCATGAGGGAGTAGAGGAGTCAATGTTCCTTATTCATGAATCTTGGCAGCCTGTGATTATAGAAATGACACTATGTGATTTCTAAGGTTGGTTTTCTTGGGATGTTTGTTCTTGGGATCCAACAAACTCACCATGAGGAAGCCCAAACAGCACTTGGAGGAGAGGTGAGGACACCAACCCACAGTCTGGCTGAGCTCCAAGCTGACATGGAGTGCCAACTTACTAGCCACAAGAGTGAGTCAATGGACTCATCAGCCTTCTGGGGAGCCGCCCCAGCTGACAATGCATGGGAAAGAGGACCGATTCCCACTGAGCCACGCCAAGTTACATGGATAAAATAACTTGTTTTAAGCCACTAGGTTTTGTGGGGGTTTGCTAGAAAGAACAAGATAACTAGAACAGTTTCCTTCACAACTGTGGACAACTAAGAGCATTCCATATATACAACCTGCCATCGGTCACTCTAATAATGCCAGACCAGTAACTAGGTAGCTTTAGAACACATGATAAGGAGTTGATGAGGAATATGGTAGATGGGATATCTGCAATACAGTTAGGTCAGATGACAGGTCAGATGAAGTTCTTTGTTACAGTACAATTCTACAATGAACATATAGTTTAAATACTTCCTAGTGCTAGCTTTTCTTAAAAGGAGACATCATTTTCTTCAATAACATTTTACCTTTCAGAAAGCTGCCGAATCTGTGGGATTCCCATATATTTGTGGAAGTGCTCCAGAACATTCATCACACCCTGAAGAAGATTAGCAACTTCTCCATACTGTCTTCGCCTGGTCATGGCTCTGAAAAGAAGTAAGAATTTGAGAATTCTAGAAAAACACTAAGGACACAAGATACAGAGGTGGAACAATCCACTCAGCTCTAAAATAGACATCAACAATTCAATTTAATAAGCATTTTCTGAACACTGATTATGTATGATTTTGTATACTGAGTGAGAAAAAAAGAAAATTGGTTAAATACTCAAGGTAACAATTCAGCAAGGGAGGGAGACAAATATACAAATAATTGATACCATGTAGGATAAATTGAGTTCTAAACGGAAGCACAAATTATGTGCTATGGGAGGTACAAGAGAATGTGTGAGAGATGATTCTCAAGTGGGGAGAAAGGCAAATCTAAGACTTTATGGATTTGGGATCTGAACTGGGCATTATTTAATGAGCAGGCTTTTAAGAGAATAGTGGGAAGCACACCCTGGTGGAATAGAGTTAGGAGTGGTTAACATACATCCCAAGGTCCTAGGTTTGAGTCCCAGTGATAGTGGGAACAAACAAGATGAACAATTAAATAGAATTAAATGTTTCCTCCTCTTTCTTTCTACCTGCCTATCTACTCACCTCCATTCCTGCCTGTACCTTTCTTTAAAAAGGAGAGAGAGAGAGAGAGAGAGAGAGAGAGAGAGAGAGAGAGAGAGAGAGAGAGAGAGAGAGAATGACTATAGTAGTAAGGATGTTACTACCTGAGGATTATAGCATATGGGCAAACCAAACTTATCTTTCCAGGCTATAACAAAGGGAATTAATATGCATTTATATGTTAACTCCAATCTGCAGGTTTTAAGTTAATGTTAAGCAACTCCATGTCAGAGATGTCTAAGAGATGTCTACTTCTACTGCTAAGATTAGTGGAGTGTAAATAAATGGATGCTGATAAAATCAGTTAACAGAGAAAGAAAGAGCAGGCTATTAAAACTAAATTTTTCATTAGGGTTGGGAACCTAAATAAAATTTATAACTTATGACTTCCCTTAAGATACATTTAAAAAGATAGGATCATAGTTTACTTTCTTTTTTTAAAGGAAACGTGCTGGCAAAAATGAAGGCAAGTAGGCAAGTAAGCAGAGAAAAAGAGGAAGAAGCATTTTATTTTACTTTAATTTTTTAAAGGAAAGGTACAGGAAGGAAAGGTGAGTAGGTAGGAAGACAGAGAGGAAGAAGAAGCAGTTTATTTCTTTTTATTTAGTTGTTCACATTGATTACTCCTTCCAGACTCAGGTTTTGAACCCAGGGACTTGGGTTATACGTGGGACTGCTCCCAGGGTGTACTAGACTGCTAGGCCACCAGGGCACACCCTTACTTAGTTTTTTAAAAATTATTTGTTCATCTTGGTTATTCTCCCCAGCCACGGGACATGAACCCAGGTCCTTGGGATGTATAAGGATCTTGTTCGGCCAGAGGCAGCAGACCTAAACCCTACTCCACCAGGGTTTGTTAAGATATTGTTTTAAAACGAGATGTTTTGTTATTACCACTGCCTGGTCTGACAGTTTGGTGGGAGGCACTGAGGATCTGGGGGGAAGGGAGCTGCTCTTCCAGTCTCCCACTGGCCTGCGAATCTCTGATCACTACTAACAGGAGAAGGACTAGGGTTTGTTGGAGCTCATGCAAATTCTGGGAGAGATCAGGAAGATTAGCAAACAGATACTATCTAAATTTTTGTGAGGATGCTTCCTCTGCCCATACAGGAGACAACACTGAAGTTAGAACAGGGGAAATGTTCAACCCAAGAGACTATAGAATGAATTAGAGCATCAGCAAGTTGATCATAAGGGAGGCCTTTGGATTGCTTCTTTGTGGTAATAAATAGCCAGTTCTTCCTTAATGCTGTTTCCTATGCTCTCATGTATCATTCGCTATAGTTCCTCTACCCGCCAGACAGGAAGCCACTCTCTTTGAAGAGGTGGGTTGAAAACGGAAGTGGGTTGAACAGCAAATCAAAGATGTTTCCATACGGTACATTCAACAACTCAGCCCAAATTAAGCAGGAAAATTTGTCAAGAGAGTCTGTAGGGAGGGATTATGGCCCTGAATCACCTCGTCTGCCTTAATGGCAGAGATCTACCACATGTAAACAATTTGTATTCTTGTAGTCATGCTCCACATGCTTTCTGGGTCCCCTGCAGATTCACACCTCACTTCAGTTTCAGGTGGTCATTATGTTTTGAACACCAGAGGGCACAAAGCAAAAATGGTGACCAAACATTTGAGACTGATTTGCAGAAATGAGGGGCAGGAAAATGAGGCTTTCCTGGTTGATAAATAAGTAAACAATAATGCCATGTGCTTTGTGTGACACATTCATTTTCTGTGGACCCGAAAAGGAAAGTTGACACTGCTTACTCGAGGGAATCGACGCCGCCTGCCAACATGTGCAGGTGGTTCAGCGTTGTGATTGAGGTGGTCAGGTGACGTTTGGCATGATCTAACTGCTTAATGTCACGGGTGATTTCTTTAACCTAAATATTGAAAACCACAGGAGAAAAAGGAGGAAGGTTAAGAAAGATGTAAATCCATCTGCAAGTAGCTCCACTAGAAAATAAATGTAAATGAAGCAAAGGAAAATAGCTCAGGTTACCCCTGGAGAAAGCACAGACATTCTCACACTACATAATCAAAATAATTCCCAATCAGCCCATTTAAATTTAATTTGGCATTTCTTCAGCAGACTTTACCCAGGGTTACAAAATCCTCAGTGTTGAGAATGAAATAAACTTAATCTTTTACCCCAAAAGGAGTGATCAAAACAGCAGTTTAGTATAGAACATATAGGATCCAGCAACCAAGTATAGTGATCTCTTCAACAAGGTTAGGAAAGTGTGTCTTCTCATCCTGGGGCTATTAGGCTCAGTACAAAATGAGGCAGACAGCCAGTTCTACTGCAACAGTCTTTATTCATAGAACTAGGCCTCCAGCAAAGAGATTTTCTCTCAAATCTCAGGAAGATTAACACATAACCCTAATGACGTAAGCTTAAAATGTAATGTTATCAGAAGAGAGGTGCAATAAGAAGGCAACTGTGGAGTAAATTCTGACAATGTTGATGCAGCGAGTCCTAGAGGAAGAAACCCTGTTCAGGGAACACAAGTATATCTCACTCCCTAGGACAGTGCATTCAGCAGCGGAGCAGGAACAGTTCTCTGACTCTCCTAACATCTAGGTGAAATTTTCCACTGAATTTCCTGAGTCCACGTTGATTAAGACACTTTCTGAACAGTGATTTGGTTTCCCAGGTTCTTTGATGTCTGTAGGGAGTACCCTGGGAGCTTTTTCCTTTTAATTGGAGCTATTTCTGTTCAGTAACTAAAATCTCTGTGCCTCAGTGTTTGTGCTTCATCACAATTAAAGGTGAACCCTGCTGTGTGAAATGATTATTTTAGAGTCTGATCACCCTGGATGAACTAAAAGATTATGACCCACCCCGCTCAGTTCCATACCCACAAACCTGCAAGGTTAACCAGGATCTTAGTGGTAAAAGGCTTCTTTAAAAGGGACTTCCCCATCAAACCTGTTCTCTCCATAACCTTCAGCCACCAAAATGTCTGTTTGTTTTGAGGGGAGGGTTAAGAACCTACAACCTTGTCACTGAATAACTGAGTTTGGGTAAAGAGATTAGGAGTGGCATAATAAATATTCAGGAGTTTGGAATTATAATTTGATCATCCACTTGCAACAATGACATCAGCATCCCCTTTGCTATAAAAACAAACAAATAAACAAAACCCTGTGCCTCTTTCTGGGTTCCTCAGCCCCAGTGCTAACAACAGGGGTCTTTACTATGTTAAAAGTCACAGTCTTCTAATGACTCTTCTCATTGCTGCCTCATGCATCAGTCATTAAATCCTGAAAATTTTTCCTTTGCCTCATCTTGAGAATCTGCCCCTTTCTACTCCTGCCTAGATCCTCACTATTCTGCGCTGGAATTGCCTGGTCTCTTCATCCCGTGTCTTTAACTCTCCCCATTACATGATGCATATTTCTCTTGACAAACAGAATTACATGTTATTCTCTACACAAAAGCCCTCATGTAGCTCATGCAAAGAGGTGCTCAGGCCAAACTCATAGGAGATCATTCTTCAAACAGAACACTCGCTATCAGTTATTATCCAGGGGCAGTCCAAAAAGGACAGGACATCACATGGCAGGTTTGGGAGTCAGACATCTCTAGACTTATCTCTCTTCCACCTACCAGCTATGTGTCCTAGACCAAGTAGCTTAGCCTCACTGAAATTCAGAGTCCTCACCCATAAAAGAGCATAAAATGGACAGTTATAAAAATAATGATAAGACCTTGTTCATAAGGTGGTTATGAGAGCTAAAGGAGACCACACATGCACAAAGGGACATATTGAGAGACCTCAACAAATATCAGTTCTCTCTTCAGTCCTACCTCTCTTCCCTTTAGCAAAGTACTATCCAGGAAAGCAAAGGCCTTAAAATAAAACATCTGATAACTTTAGAGGCAGCTTACTCACACTGTTATTGCATCCCTGCTGGCTGGAAGAGAGAGTGCAGTCTAGAACAGCAGCTTGGAATCATAAGGATATCTTTGAATAAATGTGAATACATAAACTCTGGCAAAAGTCACATCTAATTATGCCACCTGATCATCAGGCTTCAGCAGCACACAGAGGATGCTGAGTGTAGCATATCCCTGGGGAAAGAACCACAATTCCAATCATGCAGCTTCCTCTCAAAGGCTATTCCATAATGAAAAACAAATACTAGGGTTCCTTCCCCCTTGATGAAAGAGTTCTCTTTCCTTGACCCCCAGTTGGGTTGTTAAGGTCCCTAACACCACCGAGCTAGGAGTACAGACAGGAGGAGTGAACTACAAGAACAGCAACTACTGGCGTGACGTGGCAGCTCGTGCGACTAAGCCTGCAACTGGGGCAGAGCCCAGATAAAGCCCAAGGACCCGGGTTCATGACCCGGGGCCAGTGGAAACAAGCAAATTAAATTAAAAAGTAAAAATGCCTCCTCCTCTTCCTGCCTTAAAAAATTCTTCCTCCTCCTCCTCTCCTTTCCTTCCTCTCTTGAAACAAAAACAAAACAAACCAAAAACCCCAGCAAGAACCGATACTTATTCCATGCCTAACTGCGTGCCATGCATTAACCCACTGAATCCTGCAATTCTATATGTACACATGGCTATCTTCTCCATTTTCAGTGAGGAAACTGAGATACAGGGAGATTATATGACTTGCCTAAAGTTCACAGTAAGTAGAAGTGCTGGACCTGAACCCAGGTAGCCTGACTCCAGAGGTCATGCTTTACTAGATCAAACTGCCTGCCTCTGCTGCCCTCAGCTGAAGGCCCGACCTTCCCATTCCACATTCCATGTCTTTCCCTATCTTGCCAGAGAGCCATTGAAGAGAATGAAGGATACATGAAAATGTGACTTCAGCTCTGTCCCTGGAATGAATTTTAAGAAAATGTAGAGAGAGTAATCTGTAAGAATTTGGGAGATTTTTTTTAAACCGAAAAATATAGGGGTGAAAAAGATGACATTAATAATAAATTCAACTTATTAAGCAGCAAACACAAGCCTAGTACTATACTCTGTGGCCTTCTTACATTGAATTTTTACACCATCCCCTGGAGGTAGATGTTCTTATTCAGACTTTACAGTTGAAAAAACTGGAATTCAGAGACAATTCAGAGACATGACATTATGTAGTCAGAATCTGAGCCCAGGAGCTAGCATTTCACAGAGCCTCCCACAGAGTAGGAGTGGGTGAGGCTGGATTTTTGGTCAGCAGAGGGGCCTTCTGAGTACATCACTGGAGGACACAAATTTGTAGTGGGAGAACTTAATCAAAACCAGAAGAATGCAGCATGGCAGGATATATCTCACCTCCCAGGTCTGGTACCAGTGTTCATGTGATACCAAGTGCCATGTCATACATCTTAACTGAGAAACACGTGATATAAACAAATGCTAGAGAAAGGAATCTAAAATGAGGAGGAAACTATTTCGGGGGATGGAGAAGTGGAAAAAAAAAACCCTTTTCCTATTGAGAAGGAGGGCTGCATACGTGGGATAGTGGGGATGGTTAGTCACTGTGTGTCTAGCGGCAACTCCTGAACCGACCTGGAATGTCCTCGCGGGGCGTGCTGCATTGACGTGGGCACTGTGGTTTGCAGAAAGTGGAAGGGGAGGCCTCACTGGAGAAGTCCAACTCATTGGGAAGCTAACCTCCTCTCCAGGGGTAAAAGGGAAGAAAAGTAAACTCACCATTTGCTCTGACTTTTCTGCTTTGTCTTTGATATCTTTGATTTTCCCAAAGAGTTGCTGAATAGCTTTCTGGGCCTCTTCCAGTGCCTAGAGCAAGAGAAATAAATTAAAAAAATAAAAAGCAAAGCAAGGCAGCATAGTCCCTACACAGTAAAGTCCGGCCTCAGAAAATTAGTGACGCTGTCTTCATTCATTGTATTTATATGGACAACTGTACTCAACCAGAGCAGCAGAGACAGATAAGAGCTTAGCATTTAGAAACAGGCAAATAGCCAGGATTTTTGCCAATTTGTCCCATAAAGTTTTAATTTAAAAGTTAAACTATTTCTTTCTGTGTCAGTGATTACCACACATTCTGATGACAACAACAAAGCAGGACATGCAGATGTGTGCACATGTGCACAGTAACCTTCAAAGCCTGTAGACAGAGGTGGCTCTAAGCTGAGGATAGGGAAATATCTCCATTCTGGAAGTCCCAGAAGACTGTGCCTTTAAAAAATCATGACTGTGCAATGACAACTACAGAACCTCTGCTACCCCATCTGGACGCCAATGAAATGACGTTACAAAGGCACACTGAAAGCTAATGGTAAGCCGAATGTTTCTAGTAAAATGAAAACTTACAAGGATGTATGTCATCCATTAAAAGTACTACACACACAGTAGCTTCTACAAGCAGGAGAAGCAATATTTGGGGAGTCATGAGGGCACTAAAACCACACACATGCAGAGCATATGGACTTACAAAAGATGCAGCAGTCAAAAGAAAAATTCATGCTTCATTTCATCAAAAACACTTTATTTTGGATTAAAAGTGGGTCGTCCGAACTAAGCTTCATGAGCCCTTTGGAAATGGAATAAGGCCACTGTAACCTTAGGGCTGTGTGTGTCATTTTTATCACCACAGAGAAAAAGCCCGCCTCCCTGCAAATGATGCCCTACAGAGGGAAGCACAGCAAAGCTGGGATGAAGGGAGAATGACAGAAGCCCTGATAGAATTACTTGGACACCTACATTGTCATACACAATAGAAGAGATCTCTCTAGACTACAAACTAACACATTTTCTTTTTTGCTTAAAAGCAAACTCAAGTTGGCTTCCTCTGCAGGGAATTCCTTCCTTGTTAGAGGTAGGATTGTTTCTCTCCTTCCTTCCAAGGTGTCTGGGCTGTCCATCGCTTCTGATATTGGAACTCTTTCTTACTCTAGAGCTCCTATCCCTGCCTTTGTGGCTCAATCCCCAACAGTTTTCTTTTGCTCTTCTTCCACCACCGGGATTTACAAGAGCTGTCACACGTGACTAAGTGATGGCTTCTGAAACTAATGCCCAGAAGCTCCTCTGAACCCTTTTGTTGCCAAGTCTGAGCAGACAAAGCTCATACCACCTCCCTAGGGCAGGAAGAGTCAGTATGTGTCTGCTCTGCTGCATTGCTTTACTTAGCTCTATAAAGGTTTGTGAGCAAAGGAGCTTTTATACTTAGATATAAGGATTGCAACCATCAGAAAGTTGGTCTTGGACTAACAGTAGGCATTACTACCAGAGCCACAAATTCACAAGCCGGGAAATTTTACCTAGAGAGTAGGAAACAGTCAGAGGGGCCATGGTATGGAAGTGGATCACACTGAGAAGGCCCTCTCAATCCCATTACATCCTCAAAGGGCACCTCCATCAGCAACAGTCCACCTAGTTTCCTACCATCCTGCTTTTCTCATTCCAGAATCTCACACCCCTAAAACAGTGGTAGTATAAGGATAAAATGCTTCCCAGCCAGGAGGCAGGAGTTTGAGGCCTGCATCCACCGCACATCCTCTCTAACCACCTCGTCTGTCATCTGTTCCCTCGTTTGTGAAGGTGACCACCTTCTGTCAGGGATAATACGAAGACTTGATGACATGATAGGTATAGAAAGATGCATGAATATTAAGTTTAACTCTAGAGTTTTGACTCACCTGAGCACCAAGCACACATACATATATGCATGGATAAATACACACAAGTGTCGCGCTCTCAACCACACCTTCCCTCTCATGCGCAACCTCTTGGTCAGTCTGCTCTACTCTTCTATCCAAAGCCACTCCCCGAGTGTATCTGTCTACACATATGCAACCTCCCAAGCCCTCCTAGGAATTATCTCCCTCATTTCTAATATTCAGATCCTCAAAACTGGGATACAAGATTCTTTCGAGCACTGGTTACTCAAGCACTGGTCATGGCATTGAACCTTAGATTTCATATTATGACAAACCAAAATCAAGATCTAACCGAAATTTAAATGATAAAAAGAAACAAAGTAGCAGATGTCCATTTACAACCAAAGGAATGAATCTTCAAAATAAAACGCTCATCAGAGCTACTGATGTTATGCAAATCTTTGCTGTTGCCCAAGGTCGAGTTCAAGTGCCATTCCTTCCCCATCCATTTCCCCAGCTTCCCCATCCCTCTCAACACCTCCCCGATAAACACACAAAGAACACAGAATCAATTCATTATTTGGGCACTTGTGGTCCTTTATGTATACTTAATTAACACGGCAAAATTTTCGTGGGTCTATATTTTAATTGAACTGTAAGACCTGAGAGGATATGGACCATATTTCCTTCATTGATGAATTTCAAAATAAAATTATATTAATACATATTTAAGAAACAGGGAACCTGCACATATGGGTTTACATTATTTTGTAAAGTCAATTTACCACAATAAATATTAATTTAAAAAAGTTGAATCTTAAAACCAACCAATCATGAGGCTCTCTGTCTCTCTCTGTCTCTCTCTCTCTGCTATTAGGGACAGTCCAGTAAAACAGGGGACACATTTAAGACTGTGTCACCATTTCAACTATAGACCTTCTTCTAAGCAACATCATTCAGTTTTACAATCCTCACATGCTGAAAAACATACTAGGTTAATCAACCTAGGGCAAGATGGTTTTATAACTTGCCAAGAATTCAAATTTTGTAAAGTTGCAAATGTGGTAATAAATCATTGTGATATGCATAATACATTCATATATATACACATGCACATACATATACACAAGTACGTAAATGTATTTTTTCAGATGAACTTCTTCTACCTCAGAGGCTTTCCATATAGTCTCTCTTCTTCCCGTTTAAGAAAGGTACTTTTCAATGATTAGCTCTTAATATTGGCTTTCATGTGTGTTTGGTAGGGGAGAGAGAGAGAGAGAGATGAAAGGTACAAAGAGCTTTCCTAAAGAAGGTTACTATTTCACAGTTCATTATCCGGGCGTTTTAAAATAACAGAAATAAGAATAGCACACACTGGATGGAATGTTGTTTTTCAAGTTCATACTGTGTCATAAATTCTCACTTTCCAGCAACACAGACCTTCGCTGTCCAGTTAGCGAAGATTACGTATAGCAGAACCGTGACCAAATTCCTATGCAGTTACACCCCCAACTACATTAGTTAGCATTTCATTAATTCACTCTTTCAATCATTCAACAAATATTTATTGACCATCTTTTGTGTATCAGGCATTAGTCTAAGCATGGAAATCCAATGGCAGACAAGGTAGATGCAGACCCTCTTCCTGTCCTCAAAGAACTTAGAAAAAAGGCAGGTATACAAATAAAAATAAAGCAGAAAATTTCAGAATGTAACAGGTACAATGAAGGAATCAAACAGAGTGATGAGAACAAGGGAATGATGGTCACGGAGGATTTCCTAAGGAAGAGCATATGAACTGGGACTTGCAGGATAAGAAAGAACCAGGATTTGTAGATTCAGAGTAAGAGAATTCCAAGTAGAGAGAACACAGAATAAAATACCCTAGTACAGAAAAGACCTTGGTGCTTTGGAAGACAAAAAAAGTAAGGGAGTGGATGGCAGGTTAGTATCAGAGAGGGAAGTGTAAAAAAATTACTTGGAAAAGTAGGCTGGAACTAGAGCATGGAGGGTCTCAAAGCCCTGATAAAAATCATTGGGATTTTTTTTAAGTACAGTGGGAAGCCACAGAAGGGTTTTAAATAAGGAAATGGCAGATGATGTTTATGTGTAAAAAGATCGCCCTGGCTGCTATGTGGTGAAGGGAGCATATAGAGGCAGGAGTGAAAGCAGGAAAGACCTATTAGGAAACCGAGGCAGTTGTCTGAGGGAGAGATGGTGGAGGCCTACAGCCTAGTGGTGCTCGGAAGTGGAATGATTTGGGATTTATATGAAGATACCACGTCCTGCAAGACTCACTAATGAACTGGATGTACATAACAAGGCAAAGGGAAGAATCCAGGATTACTTTTTGGATTTGGGGTTACAAGAGGTGATTATTCCATTCTGTAGGGAAGACAGGGGAAGGAAGCAAAAGGATTCACAGACAGGTATGTGTGGTGGCAGTAGGGCTGGAAGAGATCCGACTTCAAGATGTTACAGGTGCATAGCTCATTAGATATCAAGTTGGACTTTTGAGTCTGGAGCTTAGAAAAGTGAAGGTCAGAGATTTAAATTTAGAAGTCATTAGTTTATAGATGACATTTAGGTCTGTAGGACTGGAAGAAGGCATCCAGGTAAGAAACTAGAGCGAGAGAAGAACAGACCCAGGGTTGAACCCTTGAGCACTCCTATGCTTAAAAGACTAGAAGAAAAGGAAGGAGGAAAGACATAAGAGAAAAATTACCCGTGACATGACAGAAAACCAGGAATAATGTTGTCACAAAAGTCAAACAAAAGTTGGGATTGGAGTCAAGATGGTGACCTGATAGAAGCAATACCCACATCCTCCACACAGAGCAACAAGGAATTCGCCTGTTCTCCAGAAACAAACATTGAGGAAAAGTAGGCAGAGAGGCTATAGAGAGGCAGCAGCAATCATGACCATAGAGAGTAGGTGAAAACATCAGGATTCACAGCTGCACCACAGATTCGGGATTCAGACTGCGACAGAGGGGGTTGAAATGAGGGAATAACTGGGCCTCTCAGGAATTACAAAAGCAGCAGAGAGCCTGCCAAGCAGGACCAGAACACGGAGCCAGGAAAGAGGGTCTTGGAGCAGTGTGGAAGAAGAACCAGTGCCCTGATAGTCTGAGCGGGAGCCCTAGTGAGGAAATTATAAGGGGATGACCATAACCAGAAGGCAGCTGGGGAATCATCTACCCCCAACCCCTGCAGACCTGCCCACTGTAATTCTGCCTCAGGCTTAAAGGTAGAAGAGAGTCCTAGAAAGGACTAACCCTCAATACAACCCATTAGCACCACTCACAGGGAGGTAGAACTGCAGCCTCACTGCTGATTGTAGGCCAACAACAAGGAGGTCATTACTATTCAAAGCTGGAACACTGGGAGAAGACTGTGCATCCCCAAAACAAACTCCAACTCCAAAGGTGGAACTCTCGGGCCCCAATGCAGAGTATACCAAAAAATATCAACAAATCCAACCAGAAGTGACACCACAAAACTCAAGAATCCCAGTGCTCAAAACAAGATTCAGACTTCCCTGGTACAAGTCGATGCCCTACACAATACCATCATTGCATGGAAATCTATCCCACAGAAACAGAATGCCAAACAGAAAAAAAAAGACACAGAGAAAAATACATGAAATGACGGATCTGATTGAAATCTCAGGGAAAAACTGAATACAACAGAAGTAAGCAAACTACCTGAGGATGAATTTAGGGTAACAGTGATAAACATAATCAAGGAAATCAAGAAAACAGAGGGGAAAAAAGAAACAACAAAAGGGAGACAGAAGAAGGAAGATACTAAAGAAATGAAAAATACGACAACTGAAAGAAAGAACTCAATAGACGGACCAGGAAAGAAAATTATAGACCAATATCTCTAATGAAGATATATGCAAAAATTCTCAACAAAATATTAGCAAACTGAATGAGTCAAAAGATCATCCATCATAACCAAGTAGGATCTATCCCAGGGATGTAAGTAAATCCATATGTAAATCCAATAATGTCATGCAACATATTAACAAGAACAAGGAGAAAATCCACATGATCATATCAGCAGATGCAAAATTCAACACCCATTTATGATAAAAATCCTGCATAAAATGGGGCAAGAAGGTATATAATGCAACATGGTAAAGTCCACATATGACAAACCCACAACCAGGGTCATAGTCAATGGCAAACAACTGAAAGCATGTCTTATAAGGTCAGGAAAAAGGCAAGGCTGTCTATTCTCATCACTGTTATTTGATATTGTACTGGAGGTCTGAGCCAGAGCAATTAGACAAGAAAAGAAAACAAAAGAACTCCAAATTGGAAAGAAGAAGTAAAATTATCATTATTTTCAGATGACATGATTATATACATTGAAAACCCTAAAACCTCTGTCAAAAACCTACTAGAAGTAATCAACGAATACAGTAAAGTGGTCGGCTACAAAATCAATACACAAAAATCCACTGCATTCTTATACGCAAACAATATGCTAGAAGAAATGAAATCAAGATGACTACATTGTTTAGAATAGAAGTAAAAAGAATCATGTATCTTGGAATACATTTAATAAAGGAGGTGAAAGACTTGTACAAAGAAAACTACAAGTCCTTCTTCAAAGAAATAGAGAATACAAAGAGATGGAAAGACATCCCCTGCTCATGGTTGTGAAGAATCAATGTTATTTAAATGTTCATCTTACATAATGCACTATACAGAGTTACTGTAATCCCCATTAAAATCCCATGGGCTTCCAGGATACAGAACAAAAAATCTTAAAATTCGTATGGAACAACAAAAGATCCCAAACAGCCAAATTATGAGAAAAAAGAACGAATCCAGTGGGGTTACACTCCCAGACAATGAGCTATACTACAAAACGATAGTGATAAAAAACAGTATGGCACTGGAATAATAACTGAGGCACAGTTCAGTGGTTAGAACTGAATCACCAGAAACTGACCCACTCACATATAGCCAGTCAATCTGACAACAAAGGAGCCAAAAGCATGCAATGGAGAAAGGAAAGTCTCCTTCAATAAAGGGTGTTGGGACAATGGGACACCTACATGCAAAAGTATGAAGCTAGATCACTCTCAAACACTATTCACAAAAATTAACTCAAAATGGACTGGAAACTTAGATACAAAACCAGAAACCATAAAATTATTGGAAATAATATAGGAAAGACATTCCAAGATAACAATCTTAGAGAGGCCTTTGGGGACTCAACTCCAACAACAAGAAAAATTAAAACAAACAATTAGGACTACATCAAACTAAAACACTTCTCTGCAAAAAAAAAAAAAAAGTGACCAAAACAAAAAGACACTCTACTAACTGGGAGAATATATTTGCATTGCATATTTATAACCAGGGCTTAGTATCTACAATATACAAAGAACTCATAAAACTCAATAACAGAAAAATAGGCAATCCAATCAAAAAATGGGAGGAGGAATTGGAGAGACACTTTGCTGAAGAGGCTATGCAGATGGCCAACAGGCACATGAAAAAAATGTTGCTACTCACTGGCTATCAGGGTAATGCAAATCAAAACAATAAGGTAACACTTTACACCTGAGAAATTAGCAACTATGCAAAAGTATGTAAACAAATGTTGGGGGGAATGTGGAGAAAAGGGAACACTTTTATACTGTTGCTGGGAATGGAAACTGGTGCAAGCCTTATGGAAAACAGTTTGAAGATTCCTCAAAAAACTGAATATGGAATTCCAATATGATCCCGCCATCCCACTTCTGGGTATTTACACAAAAAATACAAACATACTTATCCACAGAGATTTATGCACCCCCATGTTTACTGCAGCTTATGCACAATAGCTAAGAACTAGAAACTACCTAAGCGCCTAGCATCAGATAAATGGGTAAAGAAGATGTGGTATACATATACCATGGAATACTACACAGCCATTAGAAGAGATGAAATCCTGTCATTTAAATCAACATGATCCAGAGGGCATTATGCTAAGTGAAATAGGCCAAAATAAGAAAGATAGATACAGGATGACCTCACTCATAGGTAGAATGTGAACAGATAAAACAAAGGAACAGATACAACAAAACCAACCCTTGGACACTTATAACAGAACTGAGGATACCAATAAGGAATGGAATGGGAGGGCAACTGGTGGCATAACCCACTGGAAACTGGTGAAGATCACTTGGTGATTTGGTGGGGGGCAGGGTGTGTTGACATATATTTGAGGAATGGGGAAACTGTACATATGGGAAACCTCCACATGAGTTTATTTTAATGTGTATAATCAAAGTTACTGCAATAAAAAATAAAATAACAATTTAAAAAAGACAAAAAAGGTCAAAAAGTACTTGAACAAGGAGTAAAAGAGTGATTATGTCTTTTGCTGTACTCATGTAAGATTAAGACAGAATTACTACTGAAACTGACAACAGGGAAGTTATTCACAGTCTTGACAATAGCAGTTTCAGTGTTGAGGGAATGGAAGGGGACAGTGACTACTTGAAGAAGTGGAGATAGTGCATACAGAGCAGGTCACAGCAAATGGTGGTGTAGGCCAAATCTGGTCTGCCATTCATTTCTGCAAATAATGTGGGGTTTTTGTTTTGTTTTTTAACATAGCCAATCCCATTTGTTTAGGTATTATCTATGGCTATCACCATACAATACCAGAGATGAGTTGTTGCAAGAGAGACCATCTGGCACTTAAATACTCAAAGATTTACTATCTGGTCCTTATCTGCAAAAATCTGATGATTCTTGGTACAGATTGTTTTTTTTTTTTTTTTTTTTTTTTTTTTCAAAAAAGTATTGCTATGAGAAGAAAAACGTGGTAGCAGAGGGGTGAAGGAATTTTTTAAGATGAGAGGTGCTTGCATATATCTAGTGTAGAAATGATAAAGCAGGAAGGAACTGATTTGGAAGGGGGAATGTGAAAGGTTAACTACAAAAGATGACTTTTAAAAAATGTTATTCAATTGTTTAGTGTAATGTTTAGCTAATGCTCTCGGCCTATCCTGGTGGAGTAGCAATTAGGTCAGCCACCTTCCGAGGAGCACAGTCCACATATATCCCCAGACCAGGATTCATATCCTGGGTCTAGGGGAAAAAACACTGCAAACAACTAAATGAAAATATAAAATGCTTCTTCCTCCTCCTCTCTCTTTCTACCTGCCTGTCTACTTGCCTTTCACCTTTCCTTAAACAAACAAACAAACAAAAAACAAGTATTAAAAAATAAAGTATCTCTAACAGGGCTTATGTGTTGAAGTGTCCCTCAGAGTGTAAACCAAGAATATGAATGGCATTCTTATAAGCTTTATAGTTCAGGCAATCATTCCTTCTGATGCTGCAATGACAGACCCAGACTGACTACTGTTTCATTATAATTATTAATAGTTCCTTCTCACTCACCGAAGTGACTTGTAGTAAATCATATGGACACTTCATTTATAACATCTAACCAAAGCTAACACACAATTGGAATCCAAACAATATTTTGCCAGATTAAAGCTATCTGCTCACTTTTCAGAAGAGTAGAAGTCTAATAAGACAACTGCTCTGAATGGGGTGTGCTGACACCAGTGTTTTCCCTAACTCCTGGCACAATTATAAGCTGTAGTTCAAAATACATATCACACTTTCTGTAATTTATCTATTTGGCTAATATGGAGTCTAATCGCCAGGATGCTGCAGGGAATCAGGAAATTCTAAACCCATCAAAGCATCTAAAAAGTGTTGTGTCGTGGTGTAAGAAAGCACTACAGAGGTCTCTGCAGGCAACTGCCAAACAGAAAGGACTGAGCGTTTGCAGCATGGCTCATACAGAATTCTGTGATATTGTCAATCATGTGCTTATGGGATTACAGCCATGGTCTTTAAGCCAAAGACATATGACATTCAGGTAAGACAGGCAGAATGGGTCAGGCTCTATATTTAGATCTAAGGTCTGAAGAAGTGTACAATCCCTTCTCAGAGAAAAGGCTTCTCTCTCTTTCTTTCTGTCAATCTGGCATCCTACCAGAACTGTCTCCTTTTAAGGTACCACTTTTTCCTTCTAGCAAAAAAATAAGACTCACACAATCTTACATTTCATAGCCTTAAAGAAAGATAAACTGTCTGCCAGACTTTTCTCTTTCAGGCTGGAATACCTTTGCTTGTTATAACAATATACTAAAGTTGAGGAAATTGAATATAATTCATTTTCCAGAGTCAAGAAGCTTTTTTTCTGAGGCATTCACACCATCAACACCTATCTAACTACTTGATATCTAATCTCTAATGATCAACACAGGAAAGAGTCTTGTATAATTAGAAGAATCATAAGATCTCTACAAAAGGTTGAGATTCTATTTTTTTTTAATGCTAAAATGAGATGCACCCTGGTGGAGTAGTGGTTAGGTCGATCAGCCATCAGAGGAGCGCAAAGCCACGTACCCCTGGGTTTGAGTCCCAGCTGTGGGTGGGAAACACCAGTGTGAATAACTGAGTAAAAATAAAATGAAGTACTTTTTCCTCCTCTTTTCCTGCCTGCCTGCCTACTTGCCATCATTCCTACCTACAACTTGCCTTTAAAAAAAGAAAAACAAACGAAAATGCTTTTCTTGACTGGCTAATCAGAAAATGTGTTGAAAGATTCTGGCACTGTCCCTAGACAATCCTTAAAATAAAATGTGGCTATTTTTCCATTCCAAGCTGTATAAGGATTAAATACAGAACTAATGACCAGAAAATGTCTGCTTTCAATCTATCCTTAGCAGAGTTTCTGAACTGAGCACTGGAGCGAGGATACAGCTTGCATTAAGGGTTTTCATAGGAAATGATTACAGTAGTGGTTCTCTTTAGTAAACCAAATTCTGCAAACAGGAGATGCAAAGCAAGAGGGCTAGCCTAGAAGACTCAGTAAATTCAACTGTACTGGCCTTATAATTTTGTGTATCATTGACATATCATAATGTGTAATCATTATTCTTAATTTCCTTGCCTCCTGACACAGACTCTAAACAGGTTACCAAAGTCACACAGGACATATGCACAGAAGATAAGCAGCATGGAACTTGCCACAGACACTACTGTTTTCTTCTTATTTCATCTTTATGAAGTTTTTTTAAGGTAAAAAAATTTTTTTCCCCAGAACTGTTGTCTGCCATCTGTGAAGATAAAGAAGATCTAAGCAAATGGAAATCCTTGAGAAATAAACATCCCTCTGGCTCTTGTGCATCTAATTGTACAGTTTGCTCTATCAAGGAATTATACTGCCTTTATTCTGTGAGCCTACAGGTGGCCTTTAAGAGATTTTAAACCAAGATCCCATTAATTGTTACTGAAAGGAGGAGGAAAAGGTTGTCCATTTCAGAGGAACTGGTATGATTTTAGACAACTCTTAGAAATGACAATGTACTAATACTCAAGGTTACTGGGAAGAAATTGGCATTTTCCCACTATTTTACTGTCATTTCTGTTGTCCTACTTTACATCTGTCTGCCAGTTCTCTTCCTATTGTTTGTTAAAACAATGTTTTATATTCATAAAAAGCAAGGGTTTTGTTGGTTTTGTTTGTTTAAAGGAAAGGTGCAGGCAGGAAGAGAGAGGAGGAAGAAACATTTTTATTTTATTTTTATTTAGTTGTTCATCTTGGTTGTTCACTCTAGCCCCGGAACATGAACCTGGATCCTTGGGATGTATGTGGACTGTGCCCAATCACTACTCACCAAGGAACACATAAAGTAAGAGTTTTTGAACCAGCAAACCAAGATTTGAATGTTGGTCTTTTCATTTCTTGTGTAATCTGTCAAGACACTTAATCTTCTAGGACAGACAAGCTCATTGTTTCTAGAACCAAATAAGAAACTGATCTCACAGATTTTTAGTTAGGAAGGAATATAGGGTTTAGTCGTGAATACCTTTGTAACTGTTTATCCAGTACTCTTTTTCCCTCATGGGAATCTTCTCTCACCATGTTCTTAGCAAATCTGCTGGCCCAGAAACAGGCCAGGCCCAGGATGAGGCAGTTTGAATTTTCCTGCACTTTCCAGGACATATTGGGAAAGAGAGCTCAACTATCTCTGGAGGGCCATAATGTGAAAGTGAGTTAGATAGCAGGGAGATTCCCATAAAGGGAGAAGGCTGGTCTCCAGTGCAGGCGATGAGGCCCACACAGAGAGGTAGAGACAGCAAGATCCAGAGCATTATTCCAGTCCTGCCTTCAATTGTTCAACATGCATGGCTATAACACTACGCTTGTAACGTCTGACCAACTTCTTCAAAACCAGACACAAGAGCCTTCTAAATAATCCCACTTTTTACCTAAACCAGTTGAAATTGGGATTTTGAGAGAATCCTGACAGAGGACTTAACTCAAAGAAGGCGCTCACTAAATGCTAACTATTAATATTAGCTCCAGAATCCTAGATGAGCTGCAATATTTCAGATGCTATCCCCTTAAAAGTCAAAGGTTACCAACCCATCTTTTAAAGCTCTATGAATAAGCTGCTTAAGTTTAACATCTCTAGGCAGATGCAGAAGAAAGGGCTCATGGATCAGGGGGATGGGCTCTTCCAATCATGTTGAAAATGAGGCATTCCTCAGGGGAACAAAAAATTTCTATCTTCTGTCCACTCCTTCAACAAAAAGTGAGGGCCTACTGGGTGTACTGCGCCAGTTACAGAGGGGAAAAAAAAAAAAATCATTGGATGGGGAGATGTCTCCAAAGAGTTTGTAAGGAATACATGCAAGAAACATAAATAACTCTAAGAATGATACAAAGAAGTATGAATAAAGAGTGCCAGAATCATCGGGAAACCATAACTCTGCAAGAGAGCAAAAATATTGCTGAAGACTACCACATCTGAGGAGATTTAAATAGCTTCCCCTATGACACCCACTGAAGATAGAAACTTAGGAGGAAGAAGTCTCTATTTACAGAATGTGCCTCCTTTTGATGGTGCTGGCCACTCTGGCACCACAGAGAGCTGTTGCTATAGAAACAGGACATCCCCAGCAGGAGCAGGAGTGCTTCAAGAAGCCTGGGTAACAGTACCAATGCAGCCCATTCCCCATGCTGGTGCCAAACAGCAGCAGACCAGGAATCACCCAGCTGTGGTTGCCCGCATGTGTACATATCATGCTCTCTGTGTCCTACAACAGACCAGGAACCCTCTAGGTCTGGCAGCCCAGGTCAAATGTCAGATGGGCACCCATCAAAAGAGAATCATTACCATGAATTCATCCATAGCATTCAGAAACCATGCATGTAAAGGGGCTTTATTTAAAGCACATATTTCTTTCCAAGTTTGTGAACCAAAAAAATGTGAAGGGCACAAGGCGTAATTCTCACCTTATTTGTTAAATGCTCTGTTCCATGTAAGTTACTTTTATTTATGATCTCCAAACCACCTCCACTGAAAACATGAATCAGTTCATTTTTATTGTTTTTAGGAGAAAAGCCAGAAGTTAAAAATCACAAGACAAGGCTGGGACACAAATTCAACAGTGCTCAAACAAGATTAAACATTTACATTTTGAAAATCTGTTTATATCTGTTAGTACCCATAACTTAAAATGCTAGCCCTGAAATAGCTGTGAGTGGTGACTGAATTCCTGCAGCTTCCTCTGATGATATGTAACCCTTGCGGACGAGTGCACGTGAAGCAACAACGCCCGATGGCAAAAGAGAAGGAAATGTTTCCGCACAAGTTTCAGTGGCTTTTGTTGAATAGAAGGTACAGAAATGCAATACTTTAGGAAATGGGGCACATGTAAAGGAGCAATTTGCCCAAGTTTAACAAAGGACTACTTGCCACAAAGAGCTAGGATTTCCCCATATCTTACTATTACTGCTAGTCAGTAACTCTCATCTATATGATGGGTCTTCACTCGGGAGAAAATATTCTTTTGCAGTGACATCTCGATGCTCCTTCAGCTGATTTTCAGAGAGACCTTCTGTACCGTATACCCTCTAGGCTACGGGCTTCCTTGAGGTTTTATCTAAATGACTTACTTTCTTTTTTCACTAAGTTCTCTCCAGTACCACAGGTGTGCTATTAACACACTTCTCTCTTTCTGTCCTTGAGCAATTCTCCCAGGTCAGTTTCTTCATCATGAGGAGAGGGCCCAGATGGTTAATGAGGTCAGGGTCACTATCACTGCTTAGATACCCTTGAGAACCAATTAACATTTCAGATTCCACAGCAAGAAAAAGTGACTCCTAAATGTGGTTTTCCATTTTTTTTTTTTTAGAGGAAAAGTACAGGTAAAAATGGAGATGAGCAGAGATAGACAGGTGGGAAGAGAAAGGAGGAAGCACTCTGTTTTTATTTTAGTTGTTCATCTTGGCCTTTCCCCCAGGTCCTAGGAAGAGAACCAGGGTCCCTGGGATGCACATGGACTCTGCTGCCTAAAGATGGCTGACCAAACCACTACTTTACCAGGTCGTGTCCAAATCTACTTTTAAAGACTGTCACTGTTTAAAAAGAGAATATGGACAAATAAAGGGCACACCAGGAATCAGAAAATCAGAATCTGCAAGTTACTCACCAAATGAGACTTTGGGCAAGTCACAGAATCTGAGCCTGTTTCTTTATCTATGTGGCTTAGTTCACATCTTTGTACGATCAGATAAAGTAATATATACAACATTCTGTGGAATGTAAAGTTATCTATAATTACAAACTTATACTATAATAAACAGCAGCAGTATGGATCAAGACTATAACTTAAAATGAACCTTCTGACAAAGCAACTCAAAATGTGTCTTTTCTTAAAGTGACTCAATCATGGAAGGCATGTTAGATTTAAAACAGTACATTAGTAGTTGCAGAGATATGGCTAATTCCAAGGCTGACAACTGTACTGGAACCCAATTACAAGATATTGATCCAATCACTAGAAATCTCCAAAGATCAAATTCTCCAAGTGTTCAATGAAAATATAAGTGTAGCACTGACCTAGGATAAATGATACTATCATATGAACAGAGTTGGCTATCTATCCTTATATTTCCCATGTGACTGAGAACAAAAGAAAGTTTAGAAGATGAAAAGGAGACAGGATAAGTAGTTGGGTCTGATGTATGGTAAAGACTCTTCAATTCACCTCTTTCTCTGCTTTATAAAAGACAGTATTTGGTTCACTGAATTTGTCAGTAAGTATACCTCTAAAAGAAATGCTGCCCTTCAAGCTGCAGGGGGCAGGGGGGGGGATTCTAATAGCAGTATTAACACATTTTGCACAATATCTATATTCTAGATATCATATATAATAACTGAGATGAATGCAGCATCTTTTCAGTCTACAATATAAAACAAAAGTCAAGAGATCCTAACGTGATCAAATGCTATATGAAAGCTAGATATCTTATAGATTTTAGAACTTTAAACTAGACACTATAAAACACCAAACTAAAACAGACTAAAAAAGCATTATCTCTGGTTTTACAAAATTAATCTCCTTCAGAGGAGATCTGAGTCCAAATTAAATAAATCTTATAGCTACATTACAAACTCCTGAAAACAGGGGTTTATAGATGGAAACGTTGACAGAATAACCATAGCAGTGAATGCATACTGTTCTAAACACTATTTCAAAGGACGAAAGAGGGAAGAGAAAAAAAGGAGGTCAAGTTCTTACATGAAGACAGTTTCAAATTCCCACTCATTGTTTAAACATATCTAAATGACTTCTTGTGTCAAAGACCTTAAATCCAAAAAGCTTTGTCCTGTCAGCAAAAATACTGCAATTTTTCTAATGTACAACCTCAAACTAAGGGTGGAATTTTCCTTCCAAAATCACTAACTACTCGCAGTCAAAAGCAAGAGTAACCTGGGAAGTAGCCAGAGCAGTTACAGTAATGATGAATGGCATTTTCCCCTTCAGATGCAGAGACTCTAGTGTATGCTTGTGATTCTCTTTAACATGGAAACAAGCAGATGGCAAAAGTTATGCTTGACCTATTTCTTGGCTCCTGAAAAGTGTCAATTTATATGGAGATGGCTTAGAAGAATAATAAACTTCAGTATTCCTTTTTGGCAAACTATTTTCCTAAAGCCATTTTCAATAATCATGTTGCACACAAGTGGGATTTGAAGTGTTTCTAAAGTCAGGAAGGAAATAGTCCCAACTGCTAGACTTGCTAAATAAAGAAAAAATCATGGTAATTTTCTTTGGTTGCGGGGGTGGGGGAGAAAGGAGGGAGCATCACTATTATTAAATAGTGTGCAAAATCTTAAGATTCTATAGCTAATGTGAAACACATAATCAGTATGAAGTAAATGAAGACAGAATAAGAATGTATACTTGTTTAGTGGAAAATAAATTTATTGAAGTTTAGAAAAATATGGGAAAAATGATTCCAAGGATTAACTACTGAAATGATTAAAAGTGACCATATGATCTAGCAATTCCACATCTAGGTATACAGTGAAAGGAAATGAAAATGGGAACTCAAAGAGCTATCTGTACATTAGTGTTCATTATTTACAACATTATTCAGATTATTTAAAATTGGCCATTCACAATAGGCAAAAAGTAGAAATAACTTATGTCTATGAACAGATGGATAGACAAAGTGTGAGCTCTATCTAGCTAGCTAGCTAGCTAGCTATCTGTGTGTATATAGATATGTATGCATATATTTTGGAAAATTATTCAGCCATAAAAAGTTTTTGAATATGAATGAAATAGCCCAGAATTCAATAATACTTTAAGAGGACAATATACAGTAAACTCTTGACTCCAAAGATGCAGGCCACAAATATCTGGGTTCAGGTCCCAGGTCCAGGGGAAATCGCCATATGAACAACGAAATGAAAATAAAATAAAAATGCTTCTTCCTCCTCTCTCTTCCTGCCTGTCTGCTAATCATCTTCATTCCTATCTGCACCTTTCCTTCAAAAAAAAAAAAATAATAATAATGACAACAGATCCATTACATGTTAACATAAACAAATGTTTTTATGAAAAATAACTATTTCTTCCAAACAAAACAAATTTCTTGAGAAGAGTGGTATTGCTTTTGTGGCTTTGCAAATATCTTCAGTGTCTGCTTTCAATCTGTAGTGCTATGTTGTTTTGGTTGAAAATATGATGACACAGATACATGATGAGAAAATACCCTTTCTGGTATTTGGTGATAATCCTTTTTGAAATTATACCAAAACTAAAAAATGACAGATTCTCAGTTCGCCCTGATGTAGTGATTGGGCACAATCCACATACATCCCAAAGTCTAGGGTTCATATCCTGGGAACAGCATGAACCACCAAGATGAACAACTAAATAAAATAAAGTGCTTCATTCTCTTCTCTCTCGTTGCCTGCTTTAGCTTACCTTCATTGCTGCTGGCACCTTCCCTTCCAAAAAAAGCGGTAGATCCTAAAAGATTAGTTACAACTTGGAATCTGAACTCTTATTACTGAAATTACACCATGCTCTATTAAAATACATTGGTCAGCTGTGTTCTGCCTAGGGATGCAGAAAGCTGAAAAAAACTCTTAGATTAACGATGAGAAAAAATAAATAAGCTTCAAAATCACAATTTTTCTTGAATCCATCAGAGTGCTGATGGCAACCAAGGATCTTAAAAGTCAAGGAGAGATTTTTAACAAATGATTAATGGTCAAGTATGAGGTTAGTGCAATAGTCTAGAATCTCGGGGAGCTGCACACACAGGACAGTTTGCACCCACTCTCAGGCTCTTTCTCAAGACATCTACTGGGTGCTCACGAGAACAACTGCAGGCAGTGTGGGAGACCAGAGCCTTCTTTCATTGCGCAGATGTAGAGGAGGGAGTGGCCACTGGAGGAAAGGTAAGAAATCAGGATAACACTCATCCCTTTCTCTAACCCGTCTCTCAGAAGGCTTTTAAACCTCCCGGAAGGTGCGACCCACTAATGTCATATGTAGATCTTAAGAACAGGACAAGAGGACAGAGACTTTACCTACCTCTGATACAAGAGCAGGTAATCTGGAGCACAGGTAAGCTGTGCTGCAATTTTCATTCAAGAAAGCCCGTTGAGGGACAGTAAAGGGGCTTTCAAAGCAAGAGAAACGAAAGTTGCTCAAAAGAAGGACAGCAGAGATGAGAAGGAGCAAAGCTGATGGAAAAGTCACAGGAACCTGACACATGCCTGGATGCATACAATTAGGAGCACTGATATTCCAGTGGGTTACATCATAGACAGCAGCAGCAGTATTACTGCCATTTAGTAAGCATGACTGATTCCAACATTGTGCCGGGTGTTTTAAAATGATTAACTCGAATCCGCACCATCCTGAAGCAGGCATTATTATCTCTATGTCACAGATAAAGAAGTAGAGGCTCAGAGAAGTCAAGTAACTTGTCCAAGGTCATACAAATAAAGAGTGGCAGAGTCAAAATTTAAACCTCATGTTTGCTCACGTGACTAGATTGCCATCAATGTTATGTTAAAGATAATGTCCAAACCTTAAATCAGATAAACTTGTCCTTAGATAACTCAAATAAAATGCTCAGCTTTTCACTATATATAAAGGAGAGAGAAGAAATATTTGGATTGTGTACAGGTTGCTTATAAATTGGGAGATTTTTATCTAATATGATAGATGCTTGTATAAGAAATTGTTGTAATATTTTATATACTGAATAATAAAGTCATTTTAATGTGTATGGGAGGAGATGGTCATATCTGAGAACACGTCCTAGGAATGTTTTATCCAGCTCTCCAGTAATTATATTGAAAAAATACGTATTTTTAAATTCTCGAGTTACTTGTATTGGTAGCTTATTTCTGAACAGGTTGACTTTATCAATCATTTTGTTAGGCAGTTTTGTTTTGTTCTTTGCCTCCCCACTATCTACCACCCCCTCGTCCTGAACCTGGGTCCACAGCTTTTATAACCTATGTGAGCCTCCTAGGGGGCTTATATTTGGCAATTTTTAAATTTTATCTTATACATTAATAGATTCATTTCCAAAGCATATATATATTTATGTGTATCTTCTAAAGATTGAATCATTTTCCTTTAAGGCTTAAGTGCTCTGAATATGATGGAATATTAATTGAATATGATGGAACCAAACTTCTTTGCTTCATATGGGTAAACAATCTTTTCAGTACTATCTACTTTATGGCTCTGTCCTTTCTTTGTAATGCCACACTGTCACAAATAAAGTGTCTAATATGTAAATTAAAAACAAAATTAGAGATTTTAGAGGATGAGTGGCAAAGGGTTCCAATATGCAGCAGACATGTTACTTTGCCAAAAGTACTATTAAGGCTTATGTGCAATAAACAAGATGAAGCATGTGCTAAGACAGCCCAGTCACTACAGTGCTAAACAATAATGGACCTTCTACGAGTCCTTGCCTCAAGTGCCATCAATAGTGCTCTAAAAGCAGGCAAATCTGAACATGACTTAGACTCGACTTGCAAAAGAAGGCAAGCCTAACTTGACCTCTGAACCAGATGGAAGAAAGCCTTATAAAGGCATGGTGGAAAGCCCCAACCAAAATAAGACACACTGATGCTCCAACAGGAGGAATTACAACCTGGCACTAGAACTGCCTCCACAGAGCTCTAGTTGAATCACAGGTCTTTCTGCACAACCAGGTCATTCTCAGGTCTTAGCAATTTCTAAAGTTTAAAATTGTCTGCAGACATTCTGAAAAGCATAACTAAAAATAATTAAAAAGAAACAAATTGCCTATCATTCTCAGTCATTGATGGAAAAATGTGAGCCTATGCGTTAAATGCTCAATCTGTTTCAAATTTGTCAGTTTCTGCGCAACCTGATGGAGTAATGGTTTGGTCAGGTGCCTTCAAACAAGAGCGCAGCCACATACATCCCAGGGACCTGGGTTTGCATCCCAGGGCCAGAATATACAACCAAGATGGACAACTAAATAAAATAAATAAAATGCTTCTTCTCCCTCTCTCTTTCTACCTGCTTGCCTCTGCTCACATTCATACCTGCCTGCACCTTTCCTTTTTTTTAAAAAAAAGGAGTTTCAGTAGGAAAAAGCAAGTGACAGTTGCCTTTCTTCTCTCAAACTATTTATGGACCTTTTTGTACTAATGCCATATATTTAGTTCCATTAATGGACTCCAGTTTTCTCTTAAAGAGTGGATAAGAGAAAACATAAAGTAAGTGATAGAGGGAAAGAATTCAAATCACCATGCTAGTGAGCTGAATTATAAGTTCACAATCACACATAATGACGATCAATGCTACGGTGTGAAGCCCCATCTATCTAATTCAGGGTCTTGGAGAGCACAATTTCTTGGGCCTAACACCTACTATTAGATGATAAGCTAATTCTGACGATGAAAGCAAAGAACACTTTCTCCAATGTGTTTGCTGATTTAGTTAATAAAAATTTTTATCAGATCTTTATGAGAAAAGAAGAAAGCAAGTGTCATTAGCCTCCTTTACTGAGGAAAATCAAGACATGAAAAAATTAAGAAAACATGGTCCTGGACAAACACCAAGGACAGGAAGAGAGCCTTTATTTTCCGGGTCTGGTCCTTTGTACTAAAATGAAGAAAAGAAAGAGAAGTCTCTAATAGCATGCCACATAGATATTAATCCATTTTTTCCAATGTTTTCACCTACAATTGGAATAAAGAAATAGAAGGTATGTATGTAGGCATCCTGCCTCTCAATTCAATGTAAGAGTGCAGAGACTTCCCCAAACCAACAAGTAATTCTCAGACACCAGTAGAGTGTCTAAGAATTCAACTCAATTCTGACACTATCTACCTAGAGATAGCTTCACATTCCATAGGTTAAGCCCTCAGTCTCCTGAGACCACCCAGCAATAATTTCAGAAGATTACCTAGGGTTCTGACTAACCAAATACAGACTGGGGTTTCCCCTGACCCCCTCTTTGGCTTCAGGTTTGTTGTAACCTCACTTACCTGTGCTTCTGACTGACTGGCTATATATCAGAAGTTCCCAGTACACCCTCCTCACATTCAATTAATTTTCTAGAAAGGCTCACAGAACTCAGGAAAAAATTTAGTCTTTAGAACGTCAGTTAATTACAACGGATATAACTCAGGAATATCCAGATGAAAGAGCTGCATAGGGTAAGGTATGGGGAAAGGTGCAGCTTTCCTATGCCCTCCCCAGGACCCCCACATGTACCATAACTCCAAGTACCACCAAACCAGCTGCTCTCCTAAGCCCTTCATTTGGGCTTTCATGGAGGCTTATTACAGAAGCATGATTGATTAAATCACTGGTCACTGGCAACTGATTCAAACCTCTGCCCCTCTCCCTTCCTGGAGATCTGTGAGTGGAAATGGAAGTTTCAATCTTCGAATGGGGGGCACAGTCCCCATTTTAGGTACTACCCCAAAAGTCACCTCATTAATATAATAAGAGACATCTGTACATTTTCAACACTTAGGAAATTTCAAGGCTTTGGATGCTGTGTGCCAGGAACTGTGGCTGAAGACCAAATCTATATGTGAGAAATATATTTTGGTCATATAAATATATCTTTTTAAGTCACAATTTCAGGCTCCAGGTGGCTGAGTCAGAGTCTAGGATATGGACCATATGAAAACCCAGGGGACTGGGTTTGCAATCTGGGCCTGGGGGAAAACCCTAAAAATGAACAGATAAATAAAAATGCTTCTTCCTCCTCTCTCCCTTCCTGCCTACTTGCCTTCATTCCTGCCAGCCTTCCATCCTCTTTAATGTTGCAATGCTGCAGCATGTCTGGTAAAGCCGCCAATGATAAAAAGGGGAGACCATCAAGGTGCCAAACGATCTCAACAGGCTGGAACAATCAAATAAAACTGGCAAGATGAAATCAAGGTTGAGACACATAAAGTCCAGCACTTAATTTCAAAGAATGTTTTAAACAAATAGAGGAGGGAAAAGTTTAAAATCAGTTCATATGAATAAAGACCTAGGGCAGATACTGCAAACTGCTGGCCCACAGCTGTGTTTTGTTTGGCCTCTGCAATATTTATGAAAAAAACTCTAACCCAACATTTAAAAACTGAGAGAGTCATAAAGATAAGGATTTCCGGCTCCTCTTGAAAAAGGTATTGATTTGGCAAGTCCAGGTCTGACAACAAATTGGTTACAATTGAGTTGTGGCTGTCCCCTTCAGACAGGGCACTGCTGACTCAATGGGTGCATAAGGCCTGCTGAGATGATTTAGGCTACTTTCTTACCTCTGTAGGCATCTACTTACAACTTTTAACCGGGGGTTTCAAGTAACTGCCAACTCAACAGAGGTCAAAGGTGTGATAAAGCTGCCAAAAATTTCCCCCAATCCAAGGTAATGGAAGGACAGTGTCTAAGTCAGTGGCCTTTAACTTCAGAAGAGTCACAGACTCCTGAGAGGATCTAGAAAAATCATTAAGTTTTCTCTATAAATGTCTACTTAAGCAAAATTTTACAATTAATTTCAGGGTGTTGACTGACCCTCTGAACTCTGACTTCCCAAGGTAACAACCCTAGTCTAAGAAAAGGAGATAAGTGGTCCCACTGAATGTCCACACAGTATGCCTACGCTGGGCCAGGCAGCACATTTTAAGAGGGATTCTGACAAACTTCAAGATTATCTGGATAATAAAGGATCTGGAAATCATATAATAAAGTTGAGGAAACGAAGAATGGTTAATCTAGAAAAAAAAACACTCAGAAAGGAACAGAATATCCATTTAAAATTTCAGACTCTGTAATAAGGAAAAAGGATTAGGTTTACACCAGTCCAGCTGGCAGAACTACGGTCAATGAGAAGTTACAATGAGGTGCACTTTACTATTTCCATTCACCTAAGAAAGAATTTTCTTACAATGAAAGCTTCACAAAACTGAAATAGACTGCCCTGTAGAAAAACAAAGTCGTGGGTTCCCCATCACTGTAAGTATTTAAGTAGAGCTGGATAATGAAATGTCAGCTCACAGAAAGGATTCCTGAACTGTGTGAAAGGTTGTACTACAATTACCTGCAATTTTTTCCAAATCAAAGTTTTAGCAGTCAAGAGCTGGAGATGACCATAACAACTGTCTTCACCTCCCAAACCTCAGTCTTATTCTGATAAAACAGGTCACTGTAGCCACTCTCTACAGAAGTGACAGAAAAGAGAGTGGTTGGTCCTCTCCTGGTGATTCTCACTGAGCTTAGTGGGAATTGGGTGAGATTCAATCCCTCTTAGAAATTTCACATGACACCTCTTTCTTCTCACTCACTCCTCTGTTCACCTCTTTCTGCCTACCGTCAAGTTGGTCATTTTATTTCTTGGGAAGCTGCCTAAGTTCAATAGCACATCAGATCATGTATTTGTTGAATTGACTCATCTTAGCCACATAGTTTCAATCACATGGGCATTTAATTAGAGGGTTTGCCTGATGATTTCAACAGATAAAAATGGGGAGAATTCGTGCTGTAGTAACTTTATCTGAATATCACAGTATGGTCAGAAGAGGTCACAGACTAGAACAGGTCAATCATGTATACCCACACACAGAAGCTGGTCAGCAAGCAAAGGCTCTCCAAAATGTGGAGCAGAGGGTACCTGCCCAGCCAGGCAGCCGTGATTCAAAAAAAACTAAACTAAACTAAAGAAAATGCCTCACTGTGACTTCATTTCAAATTCACTCCCTCCCTACAAATAATATTTGAGTCAGAAACACTGACTTCCATAAGCACCTTTCTGTAAAAAAAAAAAAAAAAAAGTCTTTTAAGACACCATGAATGTGAAGAAAATGTTTTCCCCTTATTTACACCAATGAAAAGCACATCTGTTCTGGCAGAATACAATCAAGATTAAATTTATAAAAGAAAAACTTCCTTTTGTCCACATTGCTGCTCTCTGCCTCAAGAGTTCTTCAGAAGCTTAGAAAACAAGTTCTGAAAGCAAACTTTTCCTCTGTTCCTGGGAAGAGGGGGACTTGGGGCCTCTTGACCTATAAAACTCAATATTTTGGAACATCTATAATTCTCCCAAGTCTGTGCCAGTCAAATAGAGTCTCCCTTCAGCAAACCACCAGCCAGCCAGGGCTGGACAGCAAGGTCTTCACCCTTAGGAGTTGACAAGGAGAGGAACCAAAAGTTCCCTGGAAAAAAGAGTCTACTTCAGTTTGTATTACAAACTGTTTGGAAAAGACAGATGGAGGGGATGACAGGAAAAGCAATTATTTCTTCTGGGCTTCCTTTCTGTCTGGATTCTAAGGAGACGAATACAAAATTCCATCACAGATTGAAATGCTATCTAAACATTCTTGAAAATGTGGTCCTGCTCTCTGAAATATGACCTGCTCTACTGCAGCGACCTGTAACCTATTAATACGTGAAGGTGGGGAAGGCTGACATTCCTGCAGGCTGTCTAATTCTGTGCCTGACTCTCCAACACGGTTAATTTGTGAACACACGTTAAAACATAAATAGCTAAAGACGTATCGACAGAGCATGACCCAACAAAAAGTCCTGATGAATCATTCACTGTATATTCCTATTCTTGGAATTTTAAACATCTGAGACTCTCTTAGTACTTTAAGGTTTCTAGTGAGCCATTCTTAAATGCACGCTGAAGCACACTTAAACAGTAGTGTTATTTCAAACAGTAGCAAACTGGGACTAGTCATACACAAATCAAGCTTTAAAAAATTTTAAAGGACTGCATATACTGATCAAAATGATGTTTTGTGATAAAGGGATTTTGCTTATTTACAGTTAGTAAGCAATCTCACACAGACCAACTATTCAATACAATTAAGTAAAATGTTATTACATGTGAACCATGTATTCTAAGAAATGTGAAGATGAGGAAGTAGTTTATAAAGTCAAGGGGACATGATGTGTTCACTTAGAAAGTCGAAGGAGATGATGAAAGTCAAGCACTGGGCTGTGGGAATTTGTGGGCAGAAAGGATATACATCTTGAGGGAGTACCAGAACTCATTTTCTCATCTGTAAAATAAGAGCAGTAGATCAGATGAGTCCCAAGACCCTTCTATTATAAAATTCTGATTCCTTTAGTATTTCCAATTAAGCAATACAGAAATTTTCAAAAAAAGTATTTGAGCTGGGCCTTAAATGGGTAAGAGTTTGAAATGAAGCTAGAAGAGAAAGAGAAGGCACATTTCAGGCAAAAAGAACCTAAGCATAGTTCCAAGAAGTACAGGACATATTTATAGAGCACTAAGACTTCAGTATAGATGGGTCATAGGAGGAGACAAAATTGAAAAGGTAGACTGAAACTCTGAAAGTCAAGGCAATAAATTTGGATTTAATTTGACAAATAGTGGCTACCGAGATTTCTGAAGAGGTAGATGACATGAGCAGACGTGTCAGGAAAGTTAAAGAGCAGAATAAGGCTGGAGTATTTGTAGGCTACTCATTACCTCTAAGGGGCCCATTTACATGGGCCTCACCTGCAAGAAAAGTGATATATAATATGGGGAAAATCTAAACAGATAAAAGCATAGCCGTAAGGACTGAAAAATATTCAAGGACCAGAAGGTAGGATCAGTTTTAGGAACCTGGTCTATCTACATACACAAATGCTAATGAGAATAAAGAAAAAGGTAGATTACTTACAAATAGCCCAGCGGAAGATGATTTTTAAGGGGAAAAAAGAAAGTCATAAAAATGTCAGAACAACAGAGAAGTAGATCAAATTAAATATGTAAGAGAGACTCATAATACTTGTGAGCTACTAGCAGAGAAAGAAACAAGACCGTGAGGGGTCAGGAAATTTCCATGAAGGATTACACCCCAAAATCTGGGTAACAGAATAAAGAATAAAAAAAATTGTTATAGTAAAAAATGTCAAAGAGGACAAATAACAGAACTGATGCTATTACAAAGTTCCACAGCTGACCAAACAGAATTAGAATTGTAAAAGTAGGACCTAGACGCTATTCAAGACAAAAACTAGAAAAGGCATGCTCAGCATTTGTTATGAGAGCAACTTTTGAAATATGATGCCTGAACAGAAGAATAGACTCCAAATGAAAAAGGAAAATGGTTACTAGATAACATCTGGCCCCTCAATCATTAAAGAATGCCTTCTCTGAAAGCATTTCTTTTACCCTTCATTCCCTTCCAACAGCCCTCCTTAGTTAGAGCCAAAAAGAAGTGGACAACTTTTAAACGAATCTACAGTTAACTATTTGCCAACAAAACTAGATGTATGCAAAACTGCTGCTATGTCAAGTTACTACTATCTTTTTATATGTTTTTATTTTTGCAATATATGATCTTTATTTCCATCTTTTTCCCCCACTTAGGAAAGAAGAGCGAGCAGGAAGTAGGAAGAAGTATTTTTTTATTTTACTTAGTTGTTCATCTTGGTTGTTTCCCTGGCCCTGGGTCTCAAACCTGGGCCATTGGGATGAACGTGGACCAAAGTAGCCTTATCTGTTAGGTCATCAGGGAATGCCTATTTCCAACTTGATTTAAAAAAATTACTATGATAAAACACATATAACATAGCAATTACCAACTTAACGCCTTTAATTCTACAGTTTCACGCATTCACATTCTGTGCAGCCATCACCACCACCCAACCCCATAATTCTTTTCATCTCGCAAAACTGAAACTTGATACCATTTAAATAACTTCATGTTCTCCCCCAATATATTTCCTGTCTTAGGATTTTGACTACTCTAAGTACCTCACATAAATGAATCATAGAGTATTTGTCTTTTTTGTGACAAACTTATTTCACATAGCAACTCTTCCAGGTTCATCCACATTGTAGCATGTTGCAAAATTTCCTTATTATTTTTTTTTTTAAAGGAAAGGTACCGGCAGAAATAAAGGTGAGCAGAGGCAGGCAAGTGGGAAAAAAGAGGAGGAAGGAGCACTTCATTTATTTAACTTAGTCGTTTGCCTTGGTTGTTCCTCTTGACCCCAGGATGCAAACTGGGGTCCTTGGAATACATGTGGACTACAGCGGCCAGAGGTAGTGAACCTAAATGCTATTTCACAGGGCATGCCTCCTTCCTTCTTAAGGTTAAATAGTAGTATTTCATTGTTTGTAACAACAGGAATACATTCTGAGAAATGCATCATTAGGTGATTTCATCACTGTGCAAATGTCGTAAAGTATAATCATACAAACCTAGATGGTATAGCCTGGTACACATCTAAGCTATATGGTTTAGATTGGGACCTCCATTGTACATTCAGTCCATTGCTGACTGAAAAGCCGTTAAATGATGCATGACTTATACCAATATCTTGTTTAGGCATTTATCTGTCAATGGATATTTGAGTTACTTCCACATTTTGACTATAATGAATAATGCTTCTATGAACATGGATATACAGATATCGCCTCAAATTGTGCTTTCAGTTCTTTTGAGTATATACCCAGAAGTGGAATTGCAGGACCATATGGTAATTCTATTTAAAAATTTTTAAAGACCCACCACACTGTTTTACACAGAGACTATAGCATTTTACATTCTCACCAATAGTATACATCCTCAACAACACTTGGCTGGTTTCTGGGTTCTTGCTATATCCATTCTAATGGGTATGAGATAGTATTTATTGTAGTTTTGATTTGCGTTTTCCTAATGATTAGTGATGTTAAGCATCTTTTCAGGTGGTTATTGGCATTCACATATCTTCTTTGGAGAAATGTCTATTCAAATTCTTTGTCCATTTTTGATCAGGTTTTTTGTTTTGTTTCGTTATGTTGAATTTTAGGAGCTCTCTATATATTCTGGATATTAATCCCTTATCAAATATATGATTTTTAAATATTTTCTCCCATTCTATAGGTTGTCATTTTACTCTGTTGATACCGTCTTTTGATGCACTACTATTATTTTTTGTAACAATAAAAGTAATGATCAAAATTCCAATAACCTAGCTGAAAGACAAAAAACAGCAACATTACTTAGCCATAATCTACAAAATAAAGGAAGAAATAAGACACAACTAACATCAAGGAGAAAGACAAGGAAATTTCAGTTTTCTCATTTCAGCCTGCAGGCCTCTGGCCCTGGGTGATCAGTGCTACAAAATATGGTCCTGATACAAGAAACGCTAATGAGAGCTAATGGCTGGTCTGGGTAGCTTTTCCCTGATAACAGAGGACAAGTCTTGCTTACCTCCTGCTGTGTATGAGTCAGAACAATCAGAACTTGCTTGGCAGGAAGGCAAATCAATATTTTGATCACTTGGCTGTTGGGTCTTGAAGAAATTAGGGGAGGGAATTAGGGAATTAACATGGAGAAAGAAGTTACTTACTTGCCTACCATCCTGCCCTACATTTGTTTGACCTCTGACAACAGTTCGAATATTGTCGTCCAGTCTCCTAGAAAAAAGTTAAAAGGACACAAATCATTAAAACAGTCTATTCAAGATTGACCAAAAGTGGGAAAAAGTTAGTAATTTATTCGTCAATGTCTGTAGACTACATCTACTTAGCCAGAAAACCAAACAAATATGAGTAATATAAAGAAGATGGAGGCCTCGCACCCCAGGGGGAACAGCAACAGTACATAAGAATTCAAACCAGTAGAGGCTGGTAAGTCGTCACTGTTTTTTAAAAAGGCTTTTTTCAGTTAATATTCAGAGCTGTCTGAAAGGACCAATATAACTTTCAATATTCTTCATGGAGTAAAGCAAGACTGATAAAGTTGCTGAAACTTCTTGGGAACAAGCCAGGGAGTTTAAATCATCCCATACAAAACCCTTCCTTGGGAACCTTAAGAAGGGATAAAGAGCCAGGGTGACATAGGAAATCAGTGCTTTGTCCTCTGGGTGCTACTGAGCAATCTGTGTTATAGTAGAAAGACCTGAGGTCTTCAGTAGGCCCCTCAATCAGAGAAATTAATACCAACTTCATTTTTCATTTGAAGAATCTATTAAAAGTATGCAGGGAATAAGGTGAAAATAACTGATTCACAAGTGATTTTCGGATCAGCAGAAAATTTTAATTTTCAGTGCAAATCCTAAGTAACTTAGTGGTTTCGATGGGAATTACAGTAAAGTTCACCAACACAATGAACAGGAATCTTTGCACTTTCTAAAGCATCAAAGTAAACAATTCATTTATGGCAGAGGTCTTCACCAAAAGACCAAAGATAAGAAGGGGGGAAAAAAACTCCTGGATTTAAAATGAATGCTTTTCTTCATTAAAAGTTTTTAAAAAACAAAACCTTCCACTATGTTATAATAACATTATAACAACAATTATAATGAATAAACTGACTATCATCTAAAACTGGAAATCCAGACATGGATAACCATAACAAGGGCAGGAAGGATACTTGATTACCATCCTAGACAATTATATCCTGGGTTAATCACAATGTTTAGTCCTGGGTCACTACCTATGCCAACCATCAGCTCTAACCACAATATTAGCTGGTATATGGTCAAGGGATACATACATACATAAGCCCATCTACGAATCTAATCCTTGGGAATACAAAAAAAAAAAGAAAAAAAAAAAAGAAATTTTTCCAGGAAAATGAAACCATTAAAAATACAGTAGAGCCATTTACCCGTGTAACTAGGGCAGCTAAGATGGCTAAGGTGCAGACCATGTAAAGTCCACTGGTTTGTTTAAAACAAATAGAGAAATCCTTTTGCCTCCTTTCATAATCAACTTCTGAGTGGCCTGTTCCTTCCTTTTTTATAAGTAATTGAAGAAACACCAAAGAACCAAATTTTTAGCCACAGGCTCATATGGAACCCAGAACCCAGAAAAAAAATTTTTTTTTTGAATTATCATATATAGCAAACTTGAGATTTCAGTGTTCTCGACAAGTGTGACTGACAATGTAATTAAATAAATGAACATACTTTTCATCAATTATTAATACTTATACCGGATTACTTACCTTATTTTCAGTCTAATTTTGTTCACAACTTCATCTATGTTTGCCAGCGACTACAAGAAATAAGGAAGAGTCCCAGCTATTATACCACTTCCTGGAATTCCTTTCAGAGAAATGATGAAATATAATGGCAATTTATGACATCTCAAAAACTTTAACATAGCATACGATAAAATTTTTTGATACAAGTTTTACTTTAAAAAAAAAACAAAACTACAGTAATAGTGAATCTAGTCTGGCACCAATTATTTGTAAGTAAAATCTTATTGGAACACAGCCACGGCCATTCATTTACATATTATCCAGGACTGCCTTGAGCTACGAAGGCAGAACTGACTAGCTGCAACAAACACTGTATGGCCAACAAGTCTAAAATATTTACTAGGTAGTGCTCTACAAAAAGTTTGCTGAGCTCTGATATACAAAATATGATAAATTCATACAACAAAAACCTGCAACAAGGAAAATGAATGAATGATCACAGTATAAAAACACATGGACAATTTTTTTTAAAGAGAGGAAGGAAAGAAGGAAGGGGAGGGAGGGAGAGAAGGAAGGAAGGGAGGGACACAGGGAGGGATAGAGGGAGGGAGAGAAGAAAGAAACATTTTTTGTTTAGCCAGTTCCTCTTGGCCTGGGGTCAAAAATCTGGGTCCTTAGGCTTTGCAAGGTTCATACCCTACCATCTTAGCCAAATGAACCATTGGGGTGTGCCCCTGGACACATCTCACTGACAGAATGTTGCAACCCAAAAAGTCAGACATAAGATTACATACTGCAGGATTCCATTTATATAAAGGAATCATTATTCAAAAATGGTGAAACTATTCTTTCATGTTAGAAACCAGGATAGCAGTTATCTTTGGGGCAGGTAGTAATTGTCAGAAGACGAGGGGCCACCTGAAGATGTTTTGTTTCTTAATCTAGTGGTAGCTACATGGTTGTATTCATTTTGTGAAAAATTCATCCAAGTGTACACTTAATATTTGTGTACTTTTCCACCTTTTTATACTTTAATAAATTTTAAAAATCTATTTTTTTCTAAGTATCTAGGGTTAGAAAAAAGTCTGGGCATGCATACCCCGTGGCTCAGGCTGCTGACAGACTGGTGTGCGATCAAGCGCAGCCCAAGACCCAGTCTCAAGACCCAGGGTCGGGATGAAAAAAATTAAATGAAACATAAATAAATAAAGATGTTTCTTCCTCTTTATTTAGAAGAAAAAAAAATGCTTCCTTCTTTCCTTTCTTCCTCTCTTTAAAAAAAGAAAAAAGTCTGAAAGGTATACACAGTGTTTGCTGCAATCTGTACTAACAGATGAAATCAGTAGTAGTAGTTTATAATCTATGACAAGGAGGATTTCATGCTTTTCTTCTTGTGAATATTTTCTAATTGCTCTACACTGAATATGCATAGCTATTATACACAAAGTTATTTCTACTTTTAAGATGACAATATAAATGAACTAGTTCCAATCTTAGGAGAAAATGTGAGGAAATGGTGCCCCCTAATGGGATAGAGAAGATACAATTTTCTAGCACCATTTTAACTCAAATTCTCAAACTCTAACTTTTTGTTTCCCCTCTCCTCCAACAGATATGTTACCTCAGTAGGAATCTGCAGTGATGACAAAACTGTACTTACAAATTGCTACTAGCAATTTCTGCTGGCAGGAGGAGGCCAGAAGTCTGCCAGGAGCAGGTCTGCTAAGAGAACCAGGCTACAACTGCTCTGAGAAAACTAACAGATATTCAGAATTTTCAGAAATCTAAGAATGGACTGAAGTAAAGATGAGTCCCAGAAAAGGGAAGTTATTTTATTTCATTTATTTATTATTTTGGTTGTTTCCTTGGCCCCAGGTCACAAATCCTGGTCTTTGGGCTTTACATGACCCACGTCCTATCCACTAACTTAGGGACTGCGTCACCACAGTGCACTGGGAAGCTACCTTGAGGAATACACCATCAAATCTGTCACTTCAACACTGGACTGGAGATGACTCACCACCTGGTAACAGGAGCTGAGTGGTCAGACGACCCGGGTCTAGTCTAACTCTGTCACCACTTGTTTGCTGTATATTTAGTGGACTAGCTGCCAAACCTTCCTGAGTTTCTAATTCCTTATATGCACAATTGGAGCAATGGTTCCTGTCTTGCCTATCTCTGCTGGGAACCTATTTATTTTTAAAAAAGTATTTTTATTTAAAAAGAACATTTAAAAATTGTTAATATTGTGGGAATCTAGGTGATGGACAGTCATGAATTCTTTGTACCATTCTTGCACCTTTTCTGAAAATGGAAAATCGTATGAAAAAATTTAAATTATAATCTATTTTAAACTAACAAAAAAGTTCAAATGATAGAAGAGGATAATAGGGAAAAGCAAGGGCACACCCCTGTGGCTCAGCGGCTAGGGTGCAGGTCATGTGAAGTCAAAGTACCCAGGTTGGGAAGACCTGGGAGAAGGGGGAAAAAAACAAACAAAAGAACAGTTCTCCTGTCCTGCCTGCCTCCCCTAGTTCTCCTCAGAAGGAATAACTCAGAGCCTACTTCTTCTGTACCTCCTCAGAGATAGTCTTGTATTTAGTATTTAGAGAGTATTAAAGTATATCTATAATTTACATCCCCTTCTTCATAGAATGCACATTATCCTACACCATGCTTTTTTCACTTAATATAACTAAGAGGTGATTCCACATCAGTAAATACTGATTTCAGTAGTATAATAATCACTTGTCAAATGTAATATTTCTTACTTATGAAGGTTTTGCTTAAACCGTAGCATTTTTTTAAGAATAACTGAAAATATGTATGCCTTTAGATGTTCAACTGCATTTAAAAAAGTAAAAACCTGGAAATGTTCTAAATGTTTATCAACAGAGAAGTTAAATAAATTGGGTCACATTTTTCAATGACTCTTATGCCACCACTAAAGATGGTGGTCAGGCAGACTGATATAACAAATAAGATTGCTGATAAGATATTAACGAGGAGAAAACACTAAAAAAAAAAAAAAAAAAAAAAATCAAGTAATCCACTGAATATAGCTAAAAGACCAAGTAGAAATAGTCTAAAATTATAATGATTGATTGCCTATTAGGTGGGTCCATGGGCGACCATTTTCTCTTTATCTTCTAGATCCAATGGGGAAGCAAACGAGAAAGGGTACTAACATTGCATGTGGCTCTGCTGTGCAATTATCCCCTAATCCTCTGCATCATATCAGGCAGGCTATCTTCCTCTTCAGTGTAAAGAATGGGGAATAGTCTCTGAAGGATAAATGACTGGTCCAGGATTGTGGGTCCAGCAGTCAGCACAGCTGGATTTGATTGGGTCTGTCTGACTCCAGGCTCTGCTCTTTGTTCATCTAACATAGTCCTGCTAATACAAAGGCTCTCAATCTACTTTCTCTGCACCTTAACACACCTGAAAGATATGATACCCACCCCTCTCATCTGTTCGATACCTTGATAAGGCAGTAATTCTCACTGGGGGTGAGGGCCTCCTCTGGAGTTGGAGAAAAGCCCCGTAGGAAAGCAGCTTGGTTACCATGGGCAGAGGTGACACATTTTTTCTTGAGGATCACTCACTACAGTTTGGCTGCAATATGGTTGACTGTTTTAAGCTTATCCTTTAAAAATGTTTTACTTATTGGAGAGTATTTGGTGATTCCAATGTTAATTCTTGCAGACTACAGGAAATGCAAAAACTAAGCCACCATCAATCTGAGCAGAATATAGCCAGTATTAGCATTTGGTATTGTTGCTTTTTCTACTATTTTTTTCTATGTGAATACATGAATTTCAAAAAATCAAAGACAATAAGCAATTTAGTATCTTATTTTTTTCACTTAGCAATACAGATCCAGAGCATTTGAAGAGGGGGCTCATTAAAAATACTTTATGAGAAATGCCCTGGAGTAGTGGTTAGGTCTGTTGCCAAGCACAATCCACATACATCCCAAAGACAGAAGTTTGTGCCCCAGAGCCAGAGGGAACAACCAAGATGAACAACTGAAATAAAAATAAATAAAATGTTTCTTCCTCCTCTTCCTGCCCCGGTCTGTTCCAGTGCACAACTTACCTCCAGGTAGATGCCTGCAGCGAACGCAGACAAGTATTTGCCACTCAATAGAAACATATACATCTTCCTCCTTAGAGTAATATTAAATTTCTTCTTGACATCTTACTTACATCTACTTTAAATAATCTAAATTTATAATTTACAAATATTTACTGCAGGACCATGTGCTACATAAATGGGTTTTTTGCTTATGTTACAGCAAGGGCTGAAAGAAATGATAAATCATGCCATTACTTTCTATTATCTTTTGTTAAGGCCAATGGGAATCTGGGTTGAAAGATAAGCAAGTGTAACTCTGGGATTGGAGAAATAAAGGGAACCCCATGTTTTAAATTTTTTGAAACTTACCTAAGAAACTTCATTACACAGTATCATGTACACAGAGACATAATTAGATAAGACTTAACGGAGTCTGTGGAACAACCAATGTCTTGTGCTACCTTTAGTAGTTAAAAATACAGGCATACCTCTGTGGGTTACTGGTAAGGAGCAGGCCATGTAAAGCCCAAGGACCAGGGAATGGGGGGGGGCAGGGAAAGAGAAAAAAAATACAAAAACATATTAAGAAGAGGTGAGACTCTGATGGCTTCCTTTCCTATAATTTTCAAACCTAATACTTTTGTTTTGGTGAATTAGTATTCTTGACACAGTCGGCTACATGAAATATTTTCCTGACTAAAACGGCTATCTTTATACTAGTTGTCCCCAAAATTTGTATCTCTAGCTAATTTCAAGAATTCTTTCACTGAAAATGATGAGCTCTAAACTTGTGAAATCTCAAAAAAGACAATCACACAGTACAATACCATTTTTTCCAATTTTATTAAAACAATTAACATGTCAGTTTAAAAGGTTTGGAAGGATATATGCCAAGATAGACACAGTTATGGCGATTATAAGCTCCAGACTCAAACATCCAACAACACATTTCCACCCGAATGGCCCAAATATGTTCAATACTGAACTCATCCTCACAGCCTGCTCCTAATCTACTTACCACTGACACCTGGTCTTCTTCCTTACCTCCAACACAGAGTAAGGATGTCAACACCCATCTAGTCTGCTAGGTTAGAAACCAAAGTTCAGTGCACCCTGGCTGAGCAGCAGTTAGGTCGATCGTCTCCAAAGGACTCAGGCCACATAGCTGGTTGTTCTGGCTGTTCACAACCAATGTGAACAACCAAAACAATGGAAACAAAATGCCTTAGAAAATAAAAGGAAAGAAATCAAAGTTCAAAATCCTTGATGTGGCCGATAACACTCAGCGCCAATGCCATTTCCTCAGGGAGGCCTTTCAGATCCCTCACACTAAGTGAGGCTCCTTGTGCGCTGCTTTCACAGCAGTTAGCACGCTTCCTTCAGCAGTGCTCACATTTCAGATGAGCTTTCTCTTTTTCTCTGTGCCTCATCATTCTCACCAGAAAACAAGCATTTAACAAAGCAGAGAATTTATCGTTAAGTGCTTAGAATGGTATCTAATGCGCGGTAAGCATCTAAAAATGTTAATTAACTATGATTACAGCTCTAGTAGAAGCCAGAGCTCTTTTGAGAGCAAGCAACAAGTTATAATTCATAATTATACAAAAAAGTCACTGTAAATCCATAATATTTTATTTGCAATCTGGCATTAATACAGATATTAACTATGAAGGCAGAGTGGAAGCTCTATGTTGGTAACGGTCATTGGCTTGTTTACTCTTTCAGCACCAAATTTCTTACAGATAGGCAGAAGAGGTATTTTTTTTACTGAATGAGTGAATTTTAGATTCCATATCCCTTCAGGCACCAAATTCCACAAGTTCTGTCTCCTAAATAACTCATATCCTGTTTTCTCCAGGCCAGTCTTCACTCAAGCGTGCCTCAGCTCTCTAGAGTGATCATCACAGTAGTCTGTTAACTCATCTTCCTGCCTCTGTTCATCCTCCACATGGTGGCCAGAGGGAAAAAAAAATTTAAAGGAAAAATACATGAGCTGCTACATAGAGATGTGGTCACCCTAAGGTGGCAGAATTGTGAGGAAACCCTCACAATTGTGAGGAAAGTGCACAAGCTCAGGGCCACAGCGCTGAGATCCCAGAGACTGACAGACAACATGCAGTGCAGAAAACGCCACCATACAGCCAAAGCTTTCACATTACCCCCAGTCTATGAGTCTTTCCAGTTAAGGCCCCAGACACTGAGAATGGAAACAACTCCCACACCCACACCTGCATTCTTAATCCACAGGATCACTGAGCAAAATAAAACTGTATTTTAAGATGGCAAATAAAGAAATAAAGGAAAGGTACAGGCAGAAATAAAGAAGAGTAGGCAAGCAGGCAGGATGAGAGAGGAGGAAGAAACATTTCATTTTGTTGTTCATCTTGGCTGTTCCCTAGGCCCAGGGACGCAAACCCAGGTCAACCAGATGTGCATGGACCATGCCAGTCAGAGGAAGCGGACCCAACCACTACTCCACCAGCGTGCACTGAGATGGGATTTTAAAATGTAAATCTGATCCTGTCATTACCCCGTCAAAAGTTCTTCAAGGAAATATCCACTGTCTAGAATGGCAAACTACCGAGTAGGGTGTAGGCAACCCCAGTGGTTTGTAATAACAATACGGTGCAAGAAGAAAATATTAAAACCTATATTTTCTTCTTTATTTACATTGCAAATACTACTAAAGCCTAAATTATTTAAGATGAGAACAAGGATCGCATCACAAGAAAAAAGTTTTAATTAAATTCATGTCACAATATATGCCTACAGTGAATCACTATATTATATGCTTGAAACTAATATGTTAGATGTCAAATATATCTCAAATTTTTTAAAAAGATTGGTATTAGGATATATACTCAGTATTCTGTGGGTACAGAATGAAAATTCAGCACTGTGGAAATTAGTTGTATGGAATATATCGCACTGAGAGGCATATGGTCTCCAAAAGCTTAAAAGATATAATTCCTTCAGGATTCTTCCTTCAGTTTCATTTCCTATGAGGCTACACTCTGTTTCTCACCTCTGAGCCTTTGTCCTATGTTTAGAATGACCTTCTTTTTTGTCACTCTGGAAGATTTAACTAAAAGGTTCATTCTGCCTAGAAGTGTTCTGCCAGATGGCCACAAACCTGGCTCTTTCCTATGTATCAGGTCTCAGCTTAAAGGAAACCACATGAGAAATACTTTCCCTAATTACCCTGCTAAAGAGGCTGTACCTCCCCAGCCCCCAGTACTGTCAAGCTCTATCACTGCACCTGCTTTTTATTATGGCATCAACCATACTTAATACTTTCTTCTTTATTTGTTGATAACTGTCTTCTTCCTCATGAGACCAGGAATTTCCCTGTCATGTTTACCAGTACCCCTCATTTCTAAAACAATGACTGGCATTTAGTAGACACCAAATAAACTATTTTATTTTGACTAAATGAATGAATCCTTTAAAATTTGGCAGAAGGGCTACTTCCTCTCTGAGGTTTTGATTTTCTCAGTAAGTAAATAAAAATGTCCTTTTGTTCCTCATTGTACTCTTACATACTTTATAGTATCCACCAGTGTCTCCCTCCACTTGATCATGTATATTTCAAGTGCACGGACTAGGTCATATTCATTTTGCACCCCTAGAACTGGGCATAGTGACTGAGAACGCCTGACAGGTACCCAACTGAATGTCACTAAATGAATGAATGAAAAAACAAGCAGAACTCTAGCTAACTTCTTTCCAACTCTGCTGCTTCTAATTCTGTTCTATTTCTCACCTAACCTAAACATGTGAAAATCAATTTTGTAAGAAAAGCTCATTTGTAGAGGCAAATTAATGAACAAAACAAAATAAAACATAAAGTCTGAAAATTTACATCTTGAAATGGGGGTGAAAGTTGTTTGTTGATTCTGAACTTATCCTCACTCCCACTTTTCCCTATTATATTTAAAAAATTCATTCCACTTTCCAATTTACTATAGAAAATTTGGGGGGGTGAGGGGTACTCTTAAACCTAAGTGTACAAATTCTAAAAGGATGCTCACTATATAAAGAATTCCACTCTAACACAACATCAGCATTTGGTTAGCTATCCCCCAATTGGTTACAATAGTTTGATTTTAACTTAACTCTCATTATTCAAGGCTGCTTAGATTATATAATACAGGGATCAGAACACGCAAGATGAGTTAGAAGTCACTGAAATGAAAGAAACCTAAAACTCTGTACTTACTTGCTCCGTAGGGAACAGGGTATTGATATACTCCACAGCATTGAAATCTGCTCGATCTAGAGGATCCTGGCTTGGAAATACCTATATAAAATCAGGGGATTAAAAACAACTGTCCAAAGATACAAAAGCACCCATTAGCAGATGTTTATGCACCCCCATGTTTATTGCGGTTCTAGTCACAATAGCTAAGAACTGGAAACTACCTAAGCGCCCAACATCAGATGAATGGATAAAGATGTGGTTCATATATATAATGGAACACCACACAGCCCTTAGAAGAGATGAAACGCTGTCATCCGAATCAACACGGATGAACTAGAGGGGATTATGCTAAGTGAAACAAGTCAAAAGAAGACAGGTACCAGATGACCTCACTCATAGCGTGGGATGTGAATAGACAAAACAAAGGAACAGATGAAACATAACCAACCCAGAAACATTTGCAACAGAACTGAGGTTACCAAAAGGGAATGGGGAGGGCAGGGGCAAATGGTGGCAGAGCTCACTGGAAAATGGGGAAGAACATGGTAATTTGGTAGAGGGCATGTTGTGCTGAAACAAAGCTAAGAAATGGGTAACCTATACATAGAAAAAATTTTTAATGTGCTTAATAATCACTATAATAAAAAATAAATAAATAAATAAATAAAACAACTCAACTTTCTGTCTTATTTTGTGTATTACTTCTTACATCCTGGTTGGGTGATAAATTCCCTGAAGGCAAAAACCCCATCTTTCTAAATTTTATAATGCATAACATACAACAGATACTCAGTAAAATATTAAATGAAATCTTTAATTTCTGTAATTTTAACCTCTTAGTGACACAAACAGAATGTGCAGCAGTAAAAATTTCCAAATAGCTAAGAAATCCCAAGGGCAGGGAATAAGTGGACATTGAACACTATCAGATTAAATCAGTTGATGACACAACTGTATTAAGGAAATCGTGAAAAGAGACTTAAGCATCACGCCTCAAGGATGTCTCAGTAGTAGAATTCACTATACATTGAAGCAACATGTACGCTTCAGGCAGCATTGGGAAATGGAAAGCTGGTGTTCCAGAACTAACAGTCTCTCTAACAGAAGAAAGGAAGCTGTCTTCTGAGAAATACAGTTGTATTAAAAGTTGTAATCTGAAGAACATGTGACAAAGTGGATTTTAAAATCAGTCAAATGATCCTTTGGGTACTGAATTTCATCATCTCAAGACAGTCAGAATTCTGGAAAGCAAATTCTTTTCTCATGTCTGCTTAATAGATAAATGATGATAGAATTCAAACTTATTAAGAAAGAGCAAAAATGAGCCCTCTGAAGGTCTGTCAAAAATAAATTGACGGTATTATTTATTTCTTCCATTAGAGGCCAGGAGATTCAAAGAGCAAATGAAAAACGTCTTTTTCTGGTAGATGGAGGTGGGTGTGGGAGCAGTGTGGTCTGAACACCAAATGCTTTGCCCAATGGTCTGGCATGCTCAGGATGTGCCAAGGGGCTTTGTATGAGCAATCCAAGCATCCCTCAAGAAACACATATCCAAAAATCTCTAAATGGGACAACACAAACTACTTAGTACAATGGCACAACCACAATAAGTATTAATGAAGAATAAATATTAACTAGCAGTTAGAATGCTTTACTTCAAAACACCACCCGAGGTCGTAAAATGTGGCATAACCCTCCTTTTCTTAAATCATAACCCTATTCCAATTCCTTTAAGGGAGATTTTTCTCCCTTTATCAGGAGTGATTACACCCTTCCGAAGTCTAAATCGCTATTTCTAATATAATTAATTACCCATAAAAACTCAACACACTTTAAGAGATGTAGTCAACTGGAATCCCTGCAGGTAAGAAGGCCTCCTGGGAATATTCTCCCACCAAGCCGAAACTAATCAACTACGGAAATTCCCAACCATTTAAGTAAGGTAAAGGGATCCTTAATCACCATTTTCCTTCTGCTCTGCCATCCGCTTTAGCAATTAGAAGTCAACCCCTCTCCTGAGTTCCGAGTCACTCACGACGGGCTGAACTGAAAAGCGGGAGCAGTGCCACCTCGGGCAGATAAATGAATGAACGGCTCACTCCTCCCTCCTCTTCCCCGCAAAAATATCTGAGGGTGGCACCCATGAGCTCCCTTCCTCTAGGTTTATCCTTTCAGGAGACACAGCTCCTTTGCCCAAATCCACCAGACCGCCCCACCCTTCAAAGGCAATCAAGGCCTAGAAATTATTCTTTCCCTCTAGATTCAGAAACCTCTTCCCACCACCTCCTTCTCCTCCCAAATCTCTGCTATCCCTTCGGTGCCGCGACCCACCTCTCCCGGCGTCCCACCCCAGGTCCCAGCGCCCAGAGATGCCGGGTCCCCCGCACCTTCCTCCCCTCTGGGGGCGGGACGCTCACCTGCTCGATGGCAAGCTGCACCTCGGGGGTGAGCTGCAGCACGGCTTCCAGCTCCTCCACGAACTCCAGTTCCTCCTCCTCCATCATGCCGCCACCCAGAGCCTCCCGAGGCCCACCCCAAGCCGAGGCGGGACCTCCGGCCGTCACGCGAGCCCCAGATTAGCAGCCCCGGCGCTGAAGCTCTCTGGCAGGTCGCGGTTCTGCCAGCCAGAGGGCACTTCCGGGAAATCAGGAACTTCCGGAACCCGGGGCACTCTGGGATAGTGGAAGACTGATTCCTGGCCGTCCGAAGGAGGCGTTCGGGTCACCTCCTGGGAATCTCCCGGACAGTCCAGCAGAGTGGCGGACTCGGCCTGCCCTCAGCTCTCCTTAAGATGACCGTGACCCTCTTCATCTTGCCTCAGTCGCACCCCTCATTGAGGGCCCTGATGTTGGGAATGGTCCGACTGTCCCAGCACGACCCTCCAGTGAGGGTAAGCCCCAGCAGCGTCGCCATCGACTGACAGCTGCCCTCATGGGCCGCGAAGTCAGAGATCCTTCACCTCCCGGGGGCACCCAAGGTCGGGGCAGTATGTATCCCCTGCCAACAGGGAGAAATGACCCCAGCTGGTAAGTGGCGATGTTGCCAAGGATAATTTGCAGGATGTGGCGGTCAAGTTCCCTGTGTGCCAACCACTCAGCAGTTACCTGTGGGTGTTGCAACTTCCTTCTTACCCGGCGGGGCGGGGCGGGGAGGTGGGGATCCAGAGTAGGCAGTGTACTGTGGCTGGGGAAATTTTACTTTACTTTCTGTGACTCGGAGTATCTGGAGACTAAGCGCCATTCCACGACTGAGAAACGGTGGTATCTTGAAAAATTACTCCATTTGCTCTGCTTACCCTGCATGGATATGGTGAAGTCTAAATATAAAAAGGGCTATGCAAATTTAAGCTAGTAATACAGGTAATTAGGTGCCTAGCCCTACGCATCACAAAGGAAAAAGAGGCCAGATCTGGCCTGTAAAATCACTTTTCCTCCAGATACTTCAAACACTGAGAGAATTGCATCCAAAGGAAGAGTTGTTTAACGAGTTAAATATTGTGAAACTCCCTGATAGAAGAGTCTCTGACCCCACTGAGCTTTCTTTCTCTCTGAGCTTTCTTTCTGAGCTCTCTGTCTCTGTCTCTCTGTCTCTGACTCTCTCTCTCACTCCTTCTTCCCTCCCTCCCTTCCTTCCTTCTTTGTTTCTTTCTTTCATTTAATTTTATCAAAGTTGTTTGTAGGAAAGAAAAAAATGGAGGCAATGTGATTTCTAACAATAAAGGAAGATGTAAAATTGACTATACAATAGAATGTTATTGACTCAAAATTATGTAATGACATAGAAAAATGTGCGTAGTATATTTCAGAAACTAAAAATATACAGCATGGTTCTAGTTTGTGTGTTTGCATTTGTGTGTGTATTTTGTGCCTTTAAAAATAATAGCAAGGAAATATTACTTTTCAGCCAGTAGAGTGTAATTCTTTGTACATTTTCCCCAAATGCCTACAATGAGTATATAGTACCTTTTTTTTTTTTTTTTCCCCAAAGGAAAGGTGCAGGCAGGAATGAAGGTGAGTAGGCAGGCAGGAAGAGAGAGGAGGAAGAAGCACCTTATTTTATTTTTAGTCGTTCACACTGGTTGTTCCCCTCAGGTCCAGGACTCTAACCCAGGGCTATGCGCTTGGTCCTTTGGAGGCAGTTGCCCTAACCACTGCTCCACCAGGGCGTGCTGGCACTTTTATAAAGTATAAATGCCTTTTTACAAGAAAAAGGTAAATATGTACACTTGTCTTGGATTTTTTTCATTAAGAAATAATTTATATAGAGTAAAATTCACCCTTATAATTCATAATTATAAACCCCGTGAGTTTTTGATAAATCCACATAACCACTATCACAATTAAGTCCTAAGAACAATTCCATCATCCCTCCTCAAATTTCCCACTCCATCCCCTGGCAATCATTGACCTGATTTCCGTCCCTATCATTTGACTTTTCCAGAATGTTTAACAAATGGAATCATATATCATCTTCTGAGTCTTGCTTCTTTCACTTAATATAATGCATTTGCTATTCATCCATATTGCCACATGTGTCAGCAATTCATTTCTTCTTTTTGCTGAGTGGTATTCCATTATATGGAGACACCAATATTTGTTTATTCACTTCCTGTTGGAGGACATTTGGATTCTTTAGAGCTTTGACAATTATGAATAAAACTGCTATAAACATTCACATACAGATTTTTTTGTGAACTTAAGTTTCCATTTCACATAGCTAAATACCTAAAAGTGGGGTTAGGTGACTGGGTTGTATGTAAGTCTGAGAGCTTTGGTTACTCACAGAACTTACTTTTAATGAAAATAATAATAACAACTAACATTCCCCACCCCTCACTATATGCCAGGCACCATGCGGAGCAGGTGTTGGTAGTTATTATCATTACTGCCATTTAGCAGGTGACGAAATGGAGTTGTAGCTAAAAATAAAAACTTGTCCAAGTTCCCATAGCTAAGTCTTCCTGCTGTTCATTCACTCACTAAATTTATTGAATCAAATTCATTGAGGTTATTGAATGAGTAAATAAATGCTCCTGGTGTTCCTGCTGCTGAAAGGCTCCAGGTTAAGTGTTGGAAATTTAGCCATCAACAAAATAGACCAAGACCTCCGCAGAGCGATTTCCATGTATAAAAAGAAGAATCATACAAATAAACATAATTGTGATAGGTTTAATGAAAGATGAGTAAAGTATGTTAACAGACTATAACTTCATATGTTCTGATTGGATTTAGAGGTCAGGAAAGAGTTCTCTGAGGAAGTGATTTTGTAACTGAAGCCAAGGGTGGGAGTGGGAATAGGGGATGGCAGATAAAAGAAACAGTATAAGCAAAATGGATAAGGATGGGGGACACTGACCACGATGATGGGACTTTGAAAGCCTAGGGGGAAATGGTACAAGAAGAGGCCAGAGAAATAGGCAGTGCCAGACGGTGGAGGCTTTTGAAGTTCATGTTAAAGAATGGAAAGGCTTTGAAAGATTATAAGCAGAGTGACATGACCCAATTTACCATGTCTGACATCAGTCCTAGTCCCCTTGTTACATATTTCTCTGCTTCTGAGCAACCTACATTGTCATGGAGAATCATGAAACCAAGGTGAAAATCTCCAGGATAAATTCATGCTATCCAGGTTCTGCAGATTGTCCCTTTACTCATTCATTGGCAACTCTCAATTGTATTCTCTTTGGGACCCAAACCTCTGTCTACTTGGAAACTCCCAACTCTATTATTTCCTTTCTTCCTCCTTGCAGGTAAGATGCTAATAATATTTAAGAGAGTTACACAGTATAAAAATACGAAATACGTAGGAAGATAAAAGCAGAGATACAGGTGGGTACTAGGTTTAAAAAAATGCATTAAGTAATTATAAGCTGGACTCATTTATGATAAGAAAAACAGAATTACCTTTACTAGAAGGAGGAAGCCCAGAAAGACAGATTAGATTCTTAAGATAAATACAATATGGAAGTTTATAGATATGAGAAATTTGGGTATGAAAATAAGGAGCATGTGATAGTCTTATAAATAAGCTAGGCTTTTTTTAAAAAGCAGTTTCCTGTTATGCTATGGGATGGTATACAGCTAATGACAATATCAGAGAACACATGATCTTTTTCATCAAAGTATAATTGACTTACAATATTATTTTAGTTTCTAGTATACAGTGTAATTGACATTTGTATGAGTTGCAAAAAATTATCATTGTAGTAAGTCTATCATCTTAACAGCTTTCAAATTTGCAATATGATATTATTATATAATAGGCAGAGGGGCCAGCCAAGGAACCCCATGAGTTCTTTGGTGCTCAGTAATAGAAATTAGTTGAAAGTCAAGCAATGCCATAGGCAAAAGTTTTTTTATTGGTGTTTTGGCCTGGAAGGAAGACTCACTTGCAAAGAGATAGCAAAAGGGGTTAGAGTCCACACCTGGGGAGACAGATGTGTGGGGAGATAGCCTGGAGAGAGGGTCTAAATCTGTTCACTTGGATGGTCACAAGTTGAATCTTTTAAGTAGTTTCCAGACAAAGACAGATGGAGTACTTCCCTGCCACAGTCATATTAGAGTCTGAGTGCTGACTGGAGTATGTGGGGCAGACTGCAGTTGTCCCTTGTTCAAGAATACCTGACAAGGTGCACCCAGGTGGCCTAGTAGTCTAGTACACCCTGGGCACAGTCCACATATATCCTAAGGTCCTGGGTTCAAGACCAGTGTGAATAACTAAATAAAATAAAGTGCTTCCTCCTCCTCTCCCTTCCTGCCTGTATGACTCTGCATGACTCATCCTGCCTGCACCTTTCCTCAAAAAAACAAAAACAAAAACAAACCTGAAAAATGCTACAGGTTATTCAATATTCTCCTCCCCCTACCAATGGTGGTTGATGGATTAGGAATTTGTGTGATGTAAAAGAGAAAAGGCAAGGAAGTTTCTAGGTTTCCCCCTCCCAAAGGGACTCTGAAGCCATGGGATTGTGTTTAGATCAGTTAGGTAGTGAGTGATGCTGGAGGTAGATAAGACTTTCCAGACAGAGCTACAGATCCCCATAGGTCACAGATCAGAGAGCCCACATTGTTCCTTTGAGATTATACAGCATAGGTATATAATGGGGGTGGGGCGGGATGGGGAGGAGTTAGGCAAAGTCAACCTTCAGCAATAAAGGGTCTCTCTCTTGCTTGGTGCTCACCTCCTGTAGTGATGTTCACAGAACGTAGTATTAATTAGACAATTCTGGGGAAGACAGGAAATGAAGTGACTAAAACTAGAGGTATTAACTACATTGGGGAGGTTAATGATTTCAGTGAGAGAAAGAACCAAGCAAGTAGGACCACTCACAATGGGAAAGTTAATGGTTTCTAAAGTTGGCAGTTTTAACAAAAAGATTCTATCTCCTTAAGGTTAAAGTTCAGGAGCAATAGGGGAGGGTACTCCCTGCTCCTGTTTCCCATTTAGTCTGTCTCAAGTAGAGTCCCGATGTAGTATATAACATCTTCTTGACTTATCTGTTTGTAACTGGAAGTTTGTACCTCTTGATCTTCTTCACCCATTTCACCAGAAAACATACTTTCTACCTTGAAATTTTACCAAATGAGGAATTCAGTCTCCAATACTCAAAAACAAAACAACCTTGGAGACCCTATCCTTTAGGATGAAGACAATATTAAGCGCTTACTACATTTAATCACCCCTCTACAACCTTCTAACAGCTGGACTTACCGTGAAAAAAAAAAAAAAAAAAAGATGTCTGAATTACCTGTTTCTAAACCCAGCAGTAACAGACCTTTCCCCTCAACTTGGCGATAACCAAAATATCCACCGCAAATCTCCACAGGGTTCCCTAGGACTCAAGCACGATCACATTTATTCTACTGTCATGACGAGTGACAAAAGCTCCCAGACCAACTTGTAGTAGAGGAGTGTAGGTTAATTTCTACATGATATCTTGTTCAGAATGTTTTCTTGGTGCTCCTTTGTGGATTGTTCTCTGCATGTTCTTTAACAGGTTCTTTCACTGTGCCCTTTACTAAATTTCCTGAATATTCTGGACTTTGGATTTTTTTCTTGATTGACATTTTTTTCTTGATTTGGATGGTTATGTATATTGCCATATCCTGGTTTTCTGCATATGCCCGTTCTTGCTAAACAGATCATAATCTCCAGTGAGTTTTTGTAGCAACCCTGGTCCCGTGGTCATAGCTCAAGCATTCAGTCATAGGTACAAACTAAGCTTTCAGATGTTTTGACATTAGAATTCTTCCCCACTGGTTACACTGGATTCATAGCCAGTAATTCCTTTACTTACTAAACAAAGTGGTAAGTAGGCCAAAATGACAAACCCCTTTGTGTAATTATCACACATCATAATAAATATGAATACTTTGATACAATTGATATTAGCTAACTAGTCCAATCATAATGTAGCAACCTTTATTTCATTGTGTGTAACACCTTTAAGGACCTATGACAAGGCCTTTCCAGCCCTGTTGCTTTGTTTGTTCCTGTTGTATCCTGTTAAACTCCCCGGGCTGAATCTTCAGCTGCTGCTCTTCTCCAGTCTATCCGGTAGTTCTTGATCTTTCTTGCTTCCCCGCCCCTCATAGGAGGCAGAAAAACTCTACATACTCTACATAGTATCACTTTTCCAGGAAAATGTACATTTGCATAACATTTTGCATGTATTTTAAGGGGAGGGGGCCCCTTTGAAATTTTTTCTAATGTGCGCCTACTTCTAAGCATCAAAATCTAGTGAACAACCTTCCCACACTCTTCTCAGCGTTTTAAATTTTGCAATCACGGATACACAATCGATCTCCTTTCTCCATCCGTCAGGAATATCCTGCCTGGCTAAACTTTGTTTAGGTCTCCATCAGAAGACCACTAAATTTTTACTTCCTAAACATAATGTTGTTTGGAGGTTCTTTTATTTTTATTTTATAAAGAAAAGGTGCAGTAGGAAGGGAGATGAGAAGGCAGGCAGGTAGAAAAAGGAGGAAGAAGCATTTTATTTTATTTTAATTTAGCTGTTCACACCGCTTGTTTTCCCCCCGAGTCTGGGACTCGAACCCAGCGGTATGTAGCCTGCGTTCTTTCATAAGTGACTGACATAACTACTCTACCATAGCTTCCTTCACCCTAATATATCCCGCATTGATTTATTAGTTTTAGAGATCAACCTCACAACCACCATTGGTCTCCAAATCTCATATATCCACACTTGAATATCTCTCCTTAGTGTTAGTACCAGTGAAAATTCTCTTTGCTTATTTGCAGTTTCTCTTTTTCTTTACTCTCACTGCCTTTTCCAAAGCATATTTATCTGTTGAGTTTAGCTTTATATAACAGATATACTAATAGACTAGATTTTCTTTTTAAAGGAAAGGTGCAGGCAGGAATGAAGGCAAGTAGGCAGGAAGGCAGAGAAGAGGAAGATGCACTTTATTCTATTAAGTTGTTCATCTGGGTTACTCACCACCCCACCCCACCCCCACCAACCTTACACCCTCCCGCCCCATCTTACCTAAACTTGCTGATAGTGAATGAGAGGAGGAAGAAGCTATTTATTCAGTTGTTCATCTGTTTGATCCCTGGTCCTTGGGATGTATGTGGACTACATCTGGTGATCTAATTCACCAGGTCACCAGGGTGAGTCTATTTCTTTTTCTAAAGGAAGGAAGCAGGCAGGAAGAGAGAGGAGGAAGAAGCACGTTATTTTATTTAGTTGTACATTTTGGTTGTCCCCCCACCTTGACTCCCACCTCAAGACATGAACCAGGGACCTTGGGATGTATGCGGACTCTTCCACCAAGCGCACTCCTCATCTTATTTCTTATTCTTTACCACAGTCCTTGAAGTAGGTGAGACAGTAGGGTAAAGAAACAAGGTCATTGCAACTAAGTGCTGGCTTGCCAGAGTGACACCAGGTCTGTTCCAGTCCAGAGCCTTTTCTCTTTAATGCCTTTCTAGCCTTCCCCAGCTAGGTTCTGCTAGAACATGGAGAAATCCTGGAACAACGAAAGCCAATGCTTTCCAAGAACTTAAGTGACCCTTTGATACTTTATTTAAAAATTATGACCCAAAACAATGCTGTCATGTTTTTAAAAATAATACCTTTCATGCATTTGTCAAGGCAATGTGCTTTTCCTGCTTCATTCAATCTATATTTCAGAATATGTGCATGTACTAGATGTATGCAGAGAGCACAGTGGATTTAGCAATTAGGGCCATTACTTTCTAGGTATTTATCATATTGAGCCTTTCTTATTTATGTAATAAATAATGAAGTTTTTTATTGGAAAAACTCACAGGACACAGGAAAATGTAAACGTCACTCTTTATTTACCTCATCCCATATACACACTCACAAAACCAAACATCTGCACTAAACATGTCTCTCCCCACAGGTGGGAGCACTCTTAACCATTCAGTGTTCTTTCCAAACTTCTGTTTACAGGGTTATGCAGCAGTACAGGTGCCAATCACGTTGACAGTCTTTTTCATGTTAAAAAACTTCTTTTTAAAAACGTACTTTATTTATTTATATATTTGTTAAATATCTATATATTTATAACCTTTATAAATTAAATATATTTATTAAATCTTTTGTTCACAATGCTACATTCATTTTTGAACACTGACACTGTATCTCCATCTGTATTTCACATTGCACCTTCCACAGAGGTCCCAGAGTCCTTCGCCACCATCTTTTCCCCTCTTTCCTTCGCCCCCACAGTCATCATCATGTGTCCTGAGAGTTTTTGCTGGGGTTTATCTGTTTCATTGTATTATATTCCATATATGAGTGAAACGATCCTATGTAAATTTAAAAATTAAAGTTAGATCTCACTTGAATTACTGAATTGCAAGTTCTTTTAACAATGTGTTCTGGAGATCTTTCTCTGTATTTGACCCAGCTCTCCATATAGTAGCTATATGGTATTCCATAATTTGACTATATCATAAAATGCTCTATTACTCTACTACTGGACATTTCAGTTGTGGCTGTTTTTTTGCTATTAAAAGTAATACTATATCCGTGCAACACACGTTTATACTTCTACTGAAAAAGTGCCTATATCCTTGTAATCTTTATGTACACTGGATAATATAGATTTCTATTTACTTAGAAAGCTTTTATTGACCTTTTTGTATTTCTTCCATACTCCTATCTCCAGTTTATGCTACTTGAATAATCAGTTGTGTTTCTTAATAATTTGTATGATCTCTTTCGACTATTTGGGATATTCCCTTACTCTACTATACATGACAAATATTTTCTTCTAAATTAGTACAGATACACTATTTTGAGTGTACATAAATCTGTCCATGCTTTTCTATATGACATCTGGGTTTTATGGCGTTTGGGGAAGACTTCTTTAGTCTATGAATTATAAAAAAAAATACTTTTCAGAACTTTCTTCTAATACATTTATAGTGTTGTTTTTTTTTATGTTTGACCTCTGATATACCTGGAATTTATGTTTGTATTTGGTGGGTGGTAGGGTGTTGTATTTATTTCCTGGCGGACCTAACAAATTACCACAGGCTGGGTGTATTATGACAACAGAAATTAATTTTCTCAAGTTCTGGAGGCCAAAAGTATGAGATCTAGGTGTTGGCAGGGTGGTTTCCTTTCGGGGAGCTCTGAAGGAGAATGTCTCTTCCCTAGCTTCTGGTTACCATCAGAAGTCCTCGGTCATCCTTTGCTTGTAGATTCATTATACCAATCGCTCCAACTTCGTAACACCTTCTATGCTGTGCCCGCGTCCTTTTCTAGCTTTTATAAGGATACGCTCATTGGAGGTAGGGCCTACTCTTATCCAGTATGGACTCACCTCAGTCCTTACCTTAATTACATTTGCAGACACCATTTCCAAATAAGGACATTCTGAGACAAGTGGTTTCTGTGGTTTTCCTACAAAGTCCTTCCTTTTCTTGAAAGTAGGATGTACTTGCCAGAGATTAAATGTAGTGGGTCTAGTTCAGGACTGTTTTGTTCCTTTCCTATGTGTTTCTTCTACACTGTTTCAATTACAGTAACTCGTAGGATGTTTTGATATATTATAAATTCTCCCCCCCCCACCCCGAGTGTTCTTTATTCAAATGTATCTTGGTCCTTCTTCCACATTTTCTCTATTCACACAAGCTTTTTTTTTTTTTTTTAAGTTTAGGAATGAAGGGAGGAAGAAGACGAAGAAGCTATTTTTTAAGGAAGGAAGAAGAAAGAAGGGGGAGCAACATCTTTATTTAGTTGCTCATTCTTTGTTTTTCACCCTGGCCCCAGGTCTTGGTCCTGGGTCTATGACTGCATGGGGTCTGCATGCTTGCATTTTGACCCCTGAGCCACAAGGATGTGCCGACACAAGCTTTGGAAATAGCTTACTGAGGCCATTTAAACATGTTTGAATTTGGATTTGGATTGCACTGCATTTGTAGTTCAATTTAGGGAAAATCGACTGTTTAAAATATTGACTCATATATAGACAGAGTTCTCCATTTATTTCAGCTTTTATGTCTTTGAGTAAAGACTTGTAGCTTTTTCTGTATAGGCCTTGCATATTTCTTAAGTCTAAAACAAACGATTTTATAAATTATAAAGATTACAAATAGACCTCTTTTTTCTATTATATTTTATAACTGTTATTTGCTGGCTTATAGAAAAGCCATTTATTTCTCTATGGAGGTCTTATATCAGGCTACCTTACATCAGTTTTTTATTGTTTCATTTTATTTTTTCTTGATAAATTATTTTATTGTTTGAAAATAGTGATCATTTTTATTCCTTTTCAATGTTAAAATCGCTTTTACAAGTCTGTGTGTGGTGTGCCCTGGTAGCTCAGTCGTTTAGAAAGTCAGGCATAGTCCCTGTGCATCCCCAGGATCCAGGTTCGATACCTGAGGCCAGGGGAGCAATTGAGATTAACAACTGAAAATAAAAACAAACAAAATGCTGCTTTCTCCTCTCGTCCTGCCTGCCTATTCACCTTCATTCCTGCCTGCACCTTCCCTTTACAAAAGAAAAGTATGTGTGCTGTTACATTGCCCAAACTCCATTAGTAAACTATTAAACAGCAGAAGATTGAGTAAGCAGGGCACTTACAATCTAAACAGAAGAAAATGTAAAAAGATAAACCAATAAGCCACAAATATTGCTTAAGGAAAGAATGTACTGATAACACATAAAAGGAGAAAAGTAGCAAGATCTCGACTAGCAAAATGTTCCCTATACTTCATCTTCTCAAACATTATTTAAAACTTGCCTAATCCTTCTCAGACCTACGCCAGGTAGCGCCGTCATGCTACGTGTCAATATGGGAATCTGCTGCCTGCAGGATAAATATATTACTGAGCAGTTCAGTCTTTCTAGGCTGCCCATTCATAGCTCATGAGGTCAATCACAGGCCAGCGGGCCCATGGGAGCCACACAAGCATGTGCTCGTCTGCTTGGGGCTGAGGTCCCTGTTGCTGTGTATAATGACAATTCCTTCCCAAGTTAGCCTTTGAAGTCCTGTAACAAATTAGCTTCTTCTGTATTTAGTTTCTAGCCTTTTAGGTTTTCGCCTACACTCTTCTTGTTGAGACACAGTTAACGTTTGGGGCTGAAGTTGGCTGTGCATGGTTAAATGACACTACTGTGGTAGCTTCACAAATAATGGCTTTTCCTTTATTTCTTAAGCAAATGCCAGTGCCCGTGTAATTGTAGGGCCTCTATAAAGGAAAATCTAGATTCTTATCTAGAAACCTGGGTGTTTATAGATATTACAGTCCAAACTTTAGAGACAGAAGCAATATGTGTAGAGATGGGACTCTTAGTTTTATTTACAAAGGAAAGGTGCAGGCAGGAATGAAGGTGAGTAGGCAGGCAAGAAGAGAGAGGAGGAAGAAGCATTTCATTTTATTTATTTTATTTAGTTGTTCATATTGTTTTCCCCCCCACCCCCTGCCTACCACCCACCACCCGGACCCAGAGCTTGCACCCAGGGGTAGGTGGCCTGCACCCCTTTAGAGACAATCGACACAACTGCTACTCTACTCTTAATATTTTTAAGGCTGACGTTACCAAAAAGAAGACGGCCTTATTGATGTTTGCATGCCAAAGTGTGCCTATGAATAAACCTGCTCTCCCTCCCTCAATTAAAAATTCCTTTTAAAATCAGAGATAACCCACTTGGAAAGAGAAGCTGTACTATTTTAAGTATCATTTACACGAAATGTATTAAAGTTCATGAACATTTTAATAACACTGAAAATGCTTATATGTGAATTAACATTCAAAATTAATTTCAAGCATGATCTTAATCAAATATATATTAAATGTATATGAAGAAGACTAGGAATAATTTGACCAAAATGTTGATAATATTTCTCATTACTGGCATTATATGTGACCATTATTTTTCATGGTGGGCATGCTTTACTTTTTAACATACTACTTTTATGATCAGAAAACCTGTCTGAGTTAAGTAAGCAAAATAAACCTTTTATAGAATTACTTACGAGACATAAAGACACTGAAAAATATTTAAGAAGGCAGTTGAATTTGTTCACAGGGATTTGCTGACTCATTTAAAAGGTCATTTCCTTAATGGTTCAATGTCCTTGAATATTTTTAAAATTCGAATTTAGAACTCAAACTACTTTCAGTTAGATATGGTGACCTGCAAACCAGCAAACAAGCAAGCTAATTTCTGCACTTATAGCAAAAAAAAAAAAAAAAAAAAAGTTTCTGAAAGTGCTTTGAAAAATATAAAGCACTATACAAAGGCAAGCACTATATAATCAGTTCTTTGTGTGAACTGTGGTTTTTATTGACAGGATCATTATCTTTGTGTACAAAAGCAGAACTTGCCTGTGGTGTGCAGCTGCGGCCCTGTTTGCAGAGGCCATGTGGCTGGGGGTGTGACTATGCTTCTTAGACTCATAGTTTGCTTTTGCAAATAGTCCAGGAGAAAATGGAGGAAGCTGCAGTCTAGGAACTGGCTGAGGCCAGGTGGAGGGCATTTGCAATCCGACAGGTGATTACCGAGAAGCCTAACAGCCAGTAACTATGCTACCAGGGTACTAAGATAAAGAATAATAGTCCTTCGCCTGTGCCCAGCATGTAGTTTACATGTCTTTTGCTGTTGTTGTTTTAAAGGAGAGGTGCAGGCAGGAATGAAGACAAATATGCAAGCAGGCAGGAAGAGAGAGGAGGAAGAAGCATTTTATTTATTTAGTTGTTCATCTTGGTATTTCACCAGCCTCCGGACATGAACAGGACCTTGGGACTTATGTAGACTATGCCTGGCTGGAGGTAGCAGACCAAATGGCTACTCTACTAGGGTATGCCTACATTTTCTTTTTGTTAAGAGAGGAAGGGAGGGAGGGAGGACGGGAGATGGAAGAAGAGGAAGAAGCTGTATTTATTTACTTAGGTCCCCATCCCCAGTCAAGAATCTGAGTCCTTGGGCTCTTCCCCAACCAATTCAGTTGCCTGAGCCACAAGGGGACACCAACATGTAGTTATGAAAATAGCTCACCTGTTTCTTACAGCCACCTGTGAGACAGGTGAAGGGACCCCCATTTTACAGAAAGATTAAGTAGTCTTCTCCATGCCTCACAGCCCACGAGTAACAGAACCAGGACTGGAGCGCGGGACCTCTAATCCTCGCCCCATGCTATATGCCATGGCTGCCTCTCTTGACAGGCCGCACCAGTCCATACAGCTGTGCAGTCTGCAGGGGAAGCATATACAGATTTTAGTGCAAGAACACATGGGTGTTCTTAAAGAGTGAAAAGAGGTGCAGGAGAAGAGAGGAGGGTGATTAACTTCCTCCTGCCACACACTCAGTCCTTAGAGCACGTTGCCTCCTGATTTGTGCCCCAGATCTTCAAATGCATGCTGGCTCACGTTGCTGCTAGTTTAAAGGAAATAGTGTTCCACAAGATTGTCACTTTGTCTGCCTCATGCCATCTTTCTCTCTCTTACAGCTCTTTTCTTCTTGTTCAGTTGTTGTGAATTTCAGTCTCTGGGTCTGTATCTCTGTTTTCCTCTATCTATGTTTTCACATGTAGTAACCCAAATGTCACTCTTGGAACCCAAAGAAGCAACATAATTTAAAACCTCTTAAATTCCAACCCTATAGCATGAAGTAGTTGATATCACCCTGGAACAGAAACTAGGAGCCCTGGGTTCTGACTTGGGCCTTGCCACATCGTTCAATTTACCATCCTGTACCTAAGTTTTTTCATCTATAAAATAAAAACATGCTCACTCTACCTCACTGGGTTATTTTACTGGCTATTTTCTATACATGAGACATCTGTATTTTTGTTTCATTTCATAAACTCCTTAAGAGCTGTCATATAACGTCTTGGTAGGGTATAGATTGGTTCCCACCACTGAAAAGTGTTAGCATCCTTGGTGCATGTTGCTGATCTTTTTGAGAGAAGGCAGGGAGGACAGGTAACCTCTTGTCCCTCTGGAAAAGCTGGAGCTGTAAGTTACTAGGATAAATGGGTATGGGAAAAGAAAGTGGAATGCACAAAGGTTTGTTCTACTGGAGAAAATGGAAAGTTTATAGACAGACGCATATGCAAATATGAAAATACAGAAGGCTTTGTATTTGCCAGATATATTTGTACCAAACTGAAGTGTCTTTCTCATGTAACCAAATTAGGTTAGAAGTGAATTTGGGAGTTAGGGATGGTGCCCAAAGCAGAAGAAATTTCAGTCTTTATTTTGGGGCTTTTGCTACCTTAATATTGGCTAAATCGCTCATTTGAATAGCACACAGGAAAAAGTTACTTACTGTGCTTACTTTATATCTGTTTCTTCACTAGGACCTGGAATGTTTAATTGGCATCTATCAGAAATCATTTATTACCTTGTAACAGAAAAACCCAACACAGACTCGTAAGAATACAGAGCTAGGGGTGTGCCCTGGTGGCCTAGCAGTACACCCTGGGAACAGTCCCACACACATCCCAAGGTCCTGGGTTCAAGACCTGGAGCTGGGGCAAGCAATCAAGGTAAACAACTAAATGAAAATAAAATTTAAAAAATTGTTTTTAATGGAGAGCTGGAATAGTCTTCAAGAGTCTGTAATCCAGTCCCCTCGTTTCACAAAAGAGGAAGCAGTTGGGAGAGGCTGAGACTAGTCATTCCAGACACTCTTGTTTATGGGGCTTTTGTCAGCAGTTTGATGATGGTGATTTAAAAAGATCCATGGTAACTTTCATTTGTAGTAGATATGAATGAATCTCATTCAGTCCACATTCGTTAGCAGAGGAAAATGCAGATCCAGAGCAAAGTAAAACTTTGCGAAGTCCCAAGAGAGAATAAAGAATAAGTCCGTGTGGTTGGTGCTGAGTGGATGTAAGATGGATTCCAGTGCACTCAAATTCAGGGCACCTAGCCAGAGAACTTTTAAAAAACTTTAAAAAAACATACATTGTCAACAAAAATAGTCACCGAGACTATGGAGAGTATTCTGACCCAAAGCCACGAGGCAGCAGAGCAGTACCGCAGGTGTGCAGGCGTGACATTCCCCTTCGTATGCAGATGGAGAGGGGAACAGCTGGTTTTGCGGCAGGATTTATTGTTTTTTCAGAGCGATCCCTGCCTACAGAAAACGTCGTAGTTGACAGGAGGTGAAAAGGCCAGCTTTAGCTTGCAGAAAGGCCATTTTCTTAAAACTTCTATTTGTAAACAAAAGTACTTGGTGGCCAAGCAGACTGGCAGATGGCCACAAGCCATCCGCCCTTCCTTCCTTCTCCCGGAGGGAGAGAGATGCCCCCCACGCCACTCTGGCGGGTAATGCCCCTGCCCAGACGTTGTGTCCCATGCTGGGGGTCGGTTTCCACCGGGTGCATATTCCTACCTTGCTTTCTCGGGGGCCCTCCCCCCATCCGGCCCCTTCGCGGGGGCCTGGGAGAGGAGAACTAAGAGCAGGTGGGGGACAATCCGTCGGCCAGGTGGGTCCTCGAGAGAGGGCGCGTCGTCCGCGGTGACGGAACAGAAGCCCCAAGAGGCTCAGCCCCGCGGCCGCTCGGGAGACGGCGGCGGCCCCGCGCGCCCTTCTCGTTCGGGGCGCACTCGGAACCCACAGGGCCGCGCACGCTGTGGCACCTGGCTCGCAGAGGCTGGCAGCCGCTGTCCACTCGCCGGCCGGGGGAGGCCGGGAAACCTCGGGGCTGCGGGCGGCGGCCGCAAGACCCCGCCCCGTCCGACTGGCCCACGCCTATCGCGGCTGCCCGCCTGGTCACGCGGAGAGTCGCGCTGCGGGCTCGCGGCCAGAGCCCGGCGGCTGCCCGAGTCAAGGCAGGCTGGGCCGGGGTGGGGGCGGAGGGTGGAGAGTAGAAATAGGGGCGGGCGGGCCGCGCCAGTCGCGGAGCCTCGCGGAGCCTCGCCGAGCCACGCCGAGCGGCGCGCAGCGAGGCGGCCGACCCCGGATCACCCATGCTGCTGACGCTGGCCTTGGGCTCAGTCTTCTTCCCGGGGCTCTTCGTGCTCAGCACCTGGGTGCTGCGCCGCCAGCGGCCCGAATGGACCGAATTCGACTGTGTGATGATCAGCACCAGGTACCGGGCGAGGCCGGGCGTCGCGGCCGCCCCACCCGGCCGCGCGCAGGCTGTACGGCGGCACGCCCCGGCTGCACCCACTGGCCGCCGAGCGGAGGGCGGAAAAGGGGGGCGACAGGAAGCGAGGGGGCTGAGCTGCCTCCCTGGTTCTGCGCCCCTCCGCGGCGCTGGCGGGAGCTTTCCAGAGACCCCTAGCGTCCTGGCCGGGAGGGAGTGGGCAGGAGGGCGGAGGGCTGCGCTCCCTGCTCGGGAAGCCCAGGGAAGCCCGCTACCCACATGGGCCAGCTGCTCTGGGGGTCGTGAGCGCGGTGGCTGCTCTGCCATTTTCCTATGGCACTGGCCACCTAGGGGGATGTCAGGTGAAGGCTTTAATCTGTCCACCCGACAGGACTTAACACGCTCCCCGTCCCGGTTTTCTCTTCTGCCTCATCTTAGGCTGGTCTCTTCAGTGCATGCTGTGTTGGCCACTGGGTCAGGGATCATCATCATCCGCTCTTGTAGCAACGTGATGTTGGACAGGTAACATCCAATGCCAAGTGAAAAGAAGCACTCGTATTAGAGCGTTGAGCTTTATCCAGGTCTCCACATTTTGGTGGTGCACAGGCATTTTTTATCAGCACATGTTATTAAGTAGTTGATTCATGGGAAAACGTGGGCACCATAATTTGTTCCTTCCTTCTCGCCTTGCCTCTTTCAGTACCCCAGCTCTGGAGAAAGTAAATTGAAGAAATGCTAGAAAATGGCAGGAGTCTAGAATGTTAGATGACATTGTGGTCCATTGATCCAAGTTCTTTGTGAAATAGATAAGTGTGAAAACTATTTAGAAGTAAGAATATGGCTTTGGGATCTTTTAAAAGATCTCCCTGAGGTCCCTCTCCTGAGCATCCATCGGTCATATAGTCCTTCAGCATCTACATGTCCAGTGGGTTAGCAGAGTCCTTCTATGGAATGGAACAAACCTGCCACCCTTTTCCTTGCAAATTCTGCTCTTCTCGTTCCTCTGGATCTGCTAAAGGTAATGAAGAGGTTTCTGGTGCTTCCAGAAAACTTCCTTGTGTGTATATTAGATTTCGGTCCAGAAACTGACCAGGAAATGTGTATTCAGTAAAAGCGATCATTAGGAGCAGAAAAGTCTACTTTTTATATTATTTAGACCTGGGCACTGGTGGTGGCGGTGCTTTTAAAAATAATTTAAAAGCCATTTTTTTCACCTGTCTTCCTTGAGCAACTCTAACTTTCTTCCAGGTAAGATGAAGAGTCGTAGTCAAATATGCTGGGGAAATCTTAACAAACAGCCTTTCCTGACCTTTTTCTCATTTTGACTCTACCAAGTGTCCAACGTTTTACCTATTGAGATTGGAACGGGACGGGAGCCTGAGTGGGCTACAAATTTAGTGTCTGGATTTTACTTGGGGTTAATCTTGCATCATGATTTTTCATGTTTCTTGTCTTTTTTATTTTTTTCCCTCCGGGTCTCGAACCTGGGTCCTTGGACTTATACATGGCCTGCACCTTTGCTGCTGAGCCACAGGGGCATGCTGCATGCTTCTCTTCTTATATGTCTTTATAGGCAAAACCAATTATGGATGATGAATTTGAATTGTAGATGCTGAGAGAGGATAAGTCAAGTGACTATTGTTGCATATACTGAAGGCTCACAACATTTGCTTGGCTGAGTTTAATTTCTATTTTAATCGAGCATTTTCTGATAATGCAGTGGTCTCTTTCACTGCCCCCAGTTTGTCAAATCAAACTGGAAACAGCCTCCTTTGCAAAGCACTAACTGGAGCTGATATGGGGGCAAACAATAGGCATCTGCTGAGCATTTCAGAAAAAGATATTTGTCGACGATTGCCTTTCAGTTCTGTAGCACCATTGTTGTGTTTTCTCCTCAGAAGCTGAATGTTTTCATGTGTGAGCATGGTCACAAACCCGAGTCTGGTTTTTCAGTTTCCTCCTTCTGTGTCTCTTTATGCCTTAGATTTTCTGCTTGCAAAATAGAGACAAGCAACACATTTCTGTGGCTTCCACCTTTACACAGATGCACAGGGGTTCTCCAAGGGCACCTGGATCCTAAAGGTCTTTGGAGCTCACATACTGATTTTCTATTATATTCCTGTTCATTGCATGTCTTCATATAGAATATCTGTGGATAGGAGGGAGCATTTATAAATCTCCCCAATTATACATAAAATAAGTGGTGCAGGGCCAAGGATCTTACCAGATTTTCTTAAGGTCCAAGAGGACAGAGTCCCTGAAAGGGAGAATCACAGTTCTGGACAATTTTCCTCATTTAAGCATGAGTGAATTCCTGCTTTCTGCATTTGACACTCCTGAATTTGCCCTGTCGTTTAGAGAAAGTCATTTACTCTGTTTATCAGTTTCAGCATCTTCATTTTAAAGTACTTGGAGTAAAAACTGCTGGTTAAGTACAAGGGTGAAGAACGTTTGAGAAGAGGTTGGCTTTGAGCCTTCATGATTGAGATCCATAATTATTTCATGGACCATTCATATGCTTTCTTTCAGGCACTGGCTTTCCCGAGAATATGTCTGGTTTTTGATTCCATACATGATCTATGACTGCTACGCCATGTACCTCTGTGAGTGGTACCGAACCGGAGACCAGAACCGCAGACACACTCTCACCATTTTTCGAAACTTCCTCAGTAAAAACCGCCTCATGATCATGCACCATTTATTCATTCTAGTTGTCCTTGTACCAGTTACACAGGTATGGTCTTCCAGGACAGTCGCCAACAGCCTTGGTTACTGGTCTCTCGGGTGGAATAAAGCATTTCGACGATTACTTAGGAGCCAAGATTATCCCCCTTTCCTCCCCTTTCCTACTGTACCTACTCTCCTTGTGCCGGCTGCTTCTGCAACTACATCTCCCAGGCACGTCATCTAGCAAAGAATTAAATCAGATGTTCATAATCCTCCTTATTAGCAATCACTGAGCCCTCTGTGATTCCCTAGTATTTGCTAAGTTCTGTCTTTCATTCATATGATATAAAAACAATATACAATACAAGTATAATGGAGAACAACATAATGCATTTTTTAAGAGGAAGGAAGGCAAGTGGGAAGGAAGAGAGAGGAGGAAGAAGCATTTTATTTGTTTCGTTGTTTATTTTAGTTGTGTTTCCAGGCCCCAGACGCAGACCTGGGTTCTTGGACTGTATATGGACTGTGCCCCAGGTGCGGTAACATCTGAGCCACCAGTACACACCTAAAAATTTTTTTACTGATACTCATTAAATACTCATTAGCTCAATTAGTTACTTGCTCTAAGAGTGCCAGAGTCCTGTGTGCATTATTTTGATGTCACAGAACACACACTCTCTCTAATGAGCAGATAGACTCATTATTACGCCTCAGATCCAGTTTTCCGGGAATCCATTAGTTAATGCACCCAACAAGGAAGAGAAATGGGAATCCAGGGAGGAAACTGGTAATTCCGAAATGCCTGGTACGCCCTGATGGTCTAGCAGTTTAGTGTACTCGGTACAGCCCACATACATCCCAGGGTCCCTGGTTCAAGACCCACGGTGGGTGGAAGCAACCAGAATGAACAGCTAAGTAAAATAGAACGCTTCTTCCTCCTCTTGCTGCTTGCCTGCTCTGCTCACCTTCATTCCTGCCTGTATCTTTCCTTTAAAAAATAAAAAATCCTAAATGCCTACCAGATGCTTAGGCACTTGATTAGAAATTATTAGAAATAATTATAAATGAAGAAACTGGGGCTCTTAAGAATTTGCTTACCTTACTCAGCAATACTAAATGGCAGATGTGATTGGATGCCACGTTTGCTTGAAAAGTTGAAAGGAGAGACAGAGTGCATTACCTTCTTCAAGAAGTCTCTCGATGGCTTTGGGACCTTAGCATCTGGCACAGGACCTGGCACATATTTTGTTGAACTGAACTGGCTAAGTGCCCTTGGCCTAAGTTAGAGACCCAAAAGTAGGCTACAGAGTTCCTTCCGGCTGACATTGAAATTCAGAGGTAGCTTGGTGTGTGATGCAATCAGCCAATCTGAACGTACTTCTGGAGCCTAGGGATTCAGTTATCAAAGTGCTGTTGCCATGTAAGCAGCAGTGTTAACTGGTCTACCCGCACCTAGTTAGCATCTCCCTTTCCCTTCATGGTCTTGCATGGTTACCCCTTTCCATAGCCCTAGTTCGAATTTTCCTTCAGGTGGCTCCTTAACCTGCATTTTTATTTTCCCTTTCCTCTTCTCTTGTGCAGAGACTCAGGGGTGAGCTCGGGGACTTCTTCGTTGGCTGCATCTTCACAGCAGAGCTGAGCACTCCGTTTGTGTCGCTGGGCAAAGTTCTGATTCAGGCATGTATGCTTGAAATGGCAGAAATGTGGCGGAGGCAACTGACTCATTTTCCTGGGTCGACTGTGGGGTGTGGAGAAATCCCTTAGTACTAGAATAGTGATATCAGAGACCCTTGAACAGAGTGGAAGGTCAGTGGGTCATCCTAGCCAGTGGGGATGAAGTTAGTACATTTTATTTAAATGTGATGTGCTTCTTTATGTACTTTTCCTGGCCACAGATTTTCTCTAATCCACTGTTCCTGTGCTCCATCAGCTGGGTGGCTTAGGCCAAATTCAACATCACTATTGGAAAAACTGAGTCGGAAAGCTAGATCCTTGGTCTTTATTGTTGTGGCACTTAGCCCACTAGTTCCCTAGAGGTCCAAGCTCTTGGTGACCCTGTCTTCTCCTTCCCTTTTTTAACAGCTGAAGCAGCAGCACACCCTTCTGTACAAGGTGAACGGAATCCTCACGCTGACCACCTTCCTTTTCTGTCGGATCCTTCTCTTCCCCCTCATGTACTGGGCCTTTGGCCAGCAGCAGGGACTAAGCCTGCTCCAGGTGCCGTTCTATATCCCTGTCCACTGCAACATTGCCAATGCTTTCCTCATTACGCCCCAGCTCTACTGGTTCTCTCTGCTGTGCAAGAAGGCAGCCCGACTCTTTGACAGTCCCCCAGCCAAAAAGGATGGTTAGATGCTCCCGGGAGTCAGGCAGTGAGGGTGCCTCCTCACAGTACCTGCTTTTGCCACTCAGTATTCAGTATTCACTCAGGACCAAATTGTGCGGCCTCAGCCTTTTGAGTATTGGTAAGCAGATGGGTTTTGAGTTTTTCTAAAGAATATTCCTATTCCCTCCCTCTTGTAACCTGCCCCTTTTGCAAAAGCACTTTTTTTTCCCTCTCTGTAACACCTCTTGGATTCTGTCAGACTTCCACTGCAGTGTGGCAGGTGGAATTCCAGCCCAAGGGCCCTTCCTCGGGCCTTATCTCGAGGGCTCAGGGAGGCAGAAGCACAGGGTGGGGCGAGAGGTGGACCTGGGTGATGTGTGTGGACACCTACCTACTGGGTCTTACTATCAGCAGCCACCCACTTGTCCAACCACTCAGGGCAGTACCCATGCATATGGGGCCAACAGGAGCACGTGACGACTTGGTTCTTGAAATAATTTCTTGTGTGATGTTGGCCTGGAAAAAGTGTTACGGGTAAGCAGGTTTGTAGTTTGCTAGACAACCCATTGGTTCTGTTTCATCTCATCCATGTGCCAACATTGAATTCGCAAGTCTCCTGACTTCCATTCAAGTCTCGCTGGCAGGGGCAGGAGGTAGGGCTGTCAGCGTGGAGCACCTGAGTACATAGAAGAGGCTGACAGATCAGTGCCTTGCTGGCTGGCCTGGTAACCAGTGTCAGACTTAAGAGCTTGTCACCAGTACTCTTCCCTTTAGCATGTCCGTGGTTTTCCCCATAGCCTCGCACGGGGATACCCATCAGTACTATAGGGGTGAAGCGAAATGCTGGCTTTATTGGATCGCCCCACCCTTTGACTCTGTCCTTTTCGTGTCACGTGAAAATAGACTTCTGCTACGCCAAACCATGAGATGTCTCATCTAGACCACCTCCTGATAGGCCAGAGCTTGTGGTTCAAAGCTTGTTCCTATGTGAGTGAACCCACCTTGTGGTCACAGGAGGCTGGAGGGCAGAGTGCATGACAGCCCTGACCAACATGTCCTGTGGACTAACTTCTTTCCCTGCTGACTGTAAATAAGATCATGGTGCCCACACTAATTATTCCTTATCAATTAGGACGGGTTTTAGAAACTGCAACCATGAAAACTTTTCAGGTGGTACAGCAAAAGTAGAATTTATCAAGTGCCTTTTCATTCATTGATGTCCACGGACTTTTAAAGTACTGAATATGTAACAGTATCTCAAACTTTGACTATATCCGGCTTGAATGGGTGCCATTTAAAAAAAACAAAAAACATAAAGGCTGTGGTTTTTTTTTTTACTATTTTGTTTACTGTGTTAGCTTTATAAATCACCTGTGGTGATTAAATTGCACTGTTTCCCAGCTTATTCTCACTGATGAAACACATCAATACCAACTTCCTGCAAGAGCTATTCTGTGACCTGACCTGACTTGACTGGCTATTTTCTATTTCTCCTGTCTGTTTTCACATCCATGTAACTGGTACAAGTCGGGTGCCAGGGGGAAGGATATGTTAATACTTTTAGTCATCCGGAGGGCCTAGCTCCTACCTTCTGGTTTTAAGAATACATGGCAGTGGCCTAGATTTCAAGCCCAGCAGTCACATAACTTTAGGCAACTTCTCTTCCTAGGTTGGGAGGGTGGAATTCAACTGTCGGCCAGAGAGGTTGTGATGGGGCAGCTTCTTTCCTTGTTTCCCAAACTAAACACCTTGCCAACCAGTTCTTATAGTTCTAGGAAATACCCTGGACACCTTACATCACATTTACATGCTTCTCTAAACACCACTCCCTGTTTCTACTCATCTTAAAACCATGACAACCCACCCCAGGCAGTAATTACACCCATACTTTACTCACCTCTCTGCTTGTTTACCAGACCTTGTTCTAGCACAACCCCTTCTGGACCCACAAAATGGATGGAGGTTAAGACTGGATGGCAGAGGTGCTCAATTGAAGATACCTGTTTTATTGGTCATTAATCTACACCCTAACATTCCATCTTCCTGATCCAGTCCTCTCATTACAGTGGTTTAGGTCTCTCAGGCACACAAATGCATGGCCGATTGGTGAGGCATGGAGCTCTCTTCCCAGTTGCCCTTTCTAAGAAACAACATGACTAAGAGGGATTTGTTTGGTGCAAAAGGACATACCTTTTTGAATTTTCTACGTGGGTGGTCTTACCTTCTCAAATCCTAGGGTGCAGAAGTCCAGATAGAAACTTTTTCCCCAGCTTGCCTCGATAACTTAACTGGTGAGCCCAGTTCCATAGCATAGCTAAGTCTACACTACTGATGAGAAAGACTCAAAAGAAACAAGACGAAACTCAAGGGAATTTTATTATATGTATGTTACAAATACCTAAGAAACTATTTTATTTACAGTTATTGCCATATACTTTTAACTTGCGTACAATCTCACAGAACTCAAGTGTGTTTCTCAGCATGAGCCCTTTCTAGACCCACCAAGGTGAGTCCCAGCTGTTCTGTCATCGACAAAGTCAGAAGTTGCTGATCTTCTGTAGCAGTGTTTGGCGGTGTTCCTCAGAGCTAATGTTCTCGGCAATGGACTTTAAGAAGCGCTGCTCGGTTACCTTCTGGAGCAAGGAGCTAACAGAAGGGTTGGTCTTGCTCAGAGTTTCGTAGCAGGTGAGGATTTCTAAGGCCAAGACATACAGCGGTTCGCATACCTCTTGGTGGAGCATGGCCATGATGTGCAAAACGTGGCAGAATACCTGGGTATAAAAAAACAGGGTTTCCTGGGTCAGGTCCTGTTCCTGCCCTTGGACCCAAGGACCAACTGACTGTATCATCCTAACTGAATCCAGGAGGTTGGTCAGACTGCTACAAAGGAGTTTGACTACATGGCTCCAGCCATCCACGGGGAGCCAATTATGACAACTCTCGCTGCAGAGAAACTGGAACACTCGCAGGAAGAGCACAGAGAGCTGGAGCTCCTGGGCAAGGGGCTTCAGGTTGAGCAGAGGAACAAACTGAATATATTCCAGGCTATAAGGGACATGCAGGAGCTGTTTCTCCAACAGTCTCCTGGTCAACCGATGAAGGTACTGCCACTCCTGGGGGCTGCACCAGGGCATGACTTGCACCAGAGCCACCAGAAAGCCCTTGCTGAACAACCTGACCTCCTCGGGGTTGCTCACATCCACCACCAACAGGGAGAGCATGTGCTCAGAGGAGCTGCTGGAGGTGCAGCAGCTCTCCATCCAGGCCAGAAGTCCGGTGCCGGCTCCGTAGCCGGGGTGGGCCTGGGAGGTCCACTCTTCCTCTGAGAGCTTACAGACCTCAAACAGTGTGGCTGGCACCTCACACTTGAAGTGGCCTTCAAAGAAGGTCTTCAGTCGCAGGCCCACAGTCCAGTCCAGCTGCTCCAGCCTCCGGTGGAGCCAGGAGAGGGACTTGCTCCAGGTGTCCGGGGAGAAGGTCTCGGCATTGGCCAGCACAACCTCACAGAGGAGCTCCAGGAGGTGGGTCACCAGGTCCTTTCCGTCCAGAGAGAGGCACCGCTTCTCCCTGGGGAGCTGCCAGTACTTGCTGAAGCAGTCCAGGAGCTGGCACAAGCTGAAGATGATGGGGAACGGGGAACAGGTCTGGAGCCAGTATTCCTCCAGGCAGGCGTGTTCCTCCAGAGTCTGGATGAAGATCTTCAGGATGAGGCCCACCTCTTCAACATCCAGCATCAAGAAAGGCAGGACAAATTCCTTCAGCACCTCGTCAGGCTCAAGAAGAGCAGCGACCGGGATCCCTTGGGGCTTCACGGGCGTCATCAGGCAGCTCAGGAGCTCCAGAAACTGCTTTTCTTCCTTGGGCGTAGACAGCTTTCTCCAGACAGTTTCTTTGAGGCATGATACCACGAATGTGGGGGCTGGAGTGGGACACGCCTCTCCCATGAACCTCAGGGCAGGGAAGGCAGTGAGAATCTGCGCCAGGAACTTGTGGGTGCCAAGATTGACCACAGCCATGCTGCACATCTTCTTCACTGTGATCTCCGGGTGCAGAATCACCAGGCGGGCCACAGAAGCTACCGCTTTGGCCAAGCCCTGTTCAGAGGCACTCTGTGTGAGCTGGTTGAAAGTCATATTGAGGTGTTCCTGAAACCCCTCCAAGTAAGCCAACAACTTCTCAGAGAGACCCTTTCGCCCCCAGGAAAGCAGGACACCTGCGAGGACTTTATTTTTTTCTGGCAGAGAGAGGTCTGCGTAACATTCCAGGATCAAGTTGATCACTTTCCTGATTTTCAGTTCGGGGATGGCTCTGTCTGTTGAGCTGACTTCCATCACTGTCTCCAGCAGCTTTAAGATCAAGTCTGGCTCTCGGAACACAGCTTGGTTGTTAACCAGGCAGGCTAGCCACTCGTCTGAGAAGGCCCACTTCTTCTCGGAAGCAAAAATGTAGCACATTTCCATATGCCGGTCCATCCTCTGCTCAATGATGGCCATTGCTATGGCGGCGGTGATGTCCTTATCGAAGCCCCCGTTGGCCAGCACCCTGTTGGTTTTCCTCAGGAAGTCCCCCACACTCTCTGCCAGCTCCGAGACCACCTGCCTCTCCTCCTTGGACAAGCTGGTGGTATCCGTGTAGAACTTCAAGTTCTGGCTGAAGGAAGTCAGACTGTCACACAGCCGGTAGCTGTCGTAGTTTGTCCCCTGGCTGCTGCTGAGCATGGCCTGCAGCTCGTCCCCCCACTCGCGCAGCAGGCTCCGCAGGAACTCAAACCCCACCAAAATAGTCTCGCTCGGGAGCCTGGCCAGGGAGGTCAGGCTGACGTCCCGTTCTGCCTCCTTCACTTTCTCTGCCAGCGCCTGCTGGTGATACGGGTTCTGGGTGTCTGAGTTCCACATGGAGATCACCGTGGCCAGTTTGTCCAGGTAGACAGTGGCAGACACCTCCTGGGGGTCATCCTCCATCAGCGCAAACACGGTTAACATGTCAGCCAAGTTGGCTAGTGCACAGCACTTCATGCCGGGGCACAGGATTCGGTTTTGGATTTGCTTTAGCCCAGTAAGTAGCATGGCCAACAGGGGCATGGTCGGACACACGTCCGGGTCTGACTTAAACCTCTTTGGAGGGTGGGAGAACTCATCTGAGGAGGACAAGTACTTATGAGCCACTGTCCTGAATTGGGAGAGCAAGGGGTCCTGCTGATTGCCCTTATACTTCATCATTTCCCACCAGACATCGAGGAAGAAGGCCACATCCTTTGAAGAAGTGTCAAGAGTCACGTGTTCCAAAAAGCACTCAAGCTCTGTGCGGCAGATGGCGGTGGGCAAGGCCATAAGGAGCTGGATAAAGAGTCCTGATGCTTCCAGGGACTTGAACAGCTCAAAAAGGACAGTGTGATTGATGGTGGGAATCATGTTCGCTACTGAGAAGAACACATCTTCCTGCCACCGAGTTTCAGTGTCAGAAGGGGTGGCGGGGTAGGGCTGAAGAACCTTGGCCCAGATGGTAATCAAAGCTTTCTTCTTCCAGGCGAAGGGCTGGGAGCGTGCTGTGGCTGCAATCTCTTCCAAGGCCTCCACAATGGGCCGACCAACATGCTCCCAGTCAGACTTACTCAATTCTGACAGTGCTTTGGGGCGGAAGAGCTGCTCGGCCAGCAAGAAGCCCCCATGCAGAATAGTCATTTCTTCGCAGATATTCAGGGGTCCTGCATTGAGAGAAGATGAGTAAGATAAAAGTGGTGCACAATTTCAAAACAGTAAGCAGAAGTTAGAGGGAGAGACCACACAGTAAGCAGGCTGGCTGTTATTCAGGGTTAGAGAGATGGGCTGTAAATGTGATCAGTGGGGAAAAGGAAAGAAGGTATGATCATGGAGATATTGGGGTCAAAAAGTTTACCTGAAGAATCAAAAATGATGCCTGAGCGCTCTAGCCTGGAATTGGATGACAATGGGCACCCGTGGAATAGGGGACAGAGAACTGGAACAGGGATTACTAGGAATACTGTTGAGTTGAAGGGAATACTGTTTGGTTTTGGTTATTTGGAGTTTGAAGGAGAACACTAAGGTAGAGTGGTCTTCCAGAAATGGAAATTTAGGGTAGAAGCTCAGGAGGAAAGTCAAGCCTGAACTGAAAGATGTCTGCCCAGAGGGGATCACCAGAACCAATGAAGTGTGTAAGATCCTGCAGGAAAAGCCAGGGGCCAAGGTTAGGCCTGCCAGCAGAGGGTAAAAGGGATAGAGAGAGAGAGCACAAGAAAAAGATCAAACTACAGGGGACCCCAAGTACACATTGTGACATCACACTGGGCTTCAAAGCCATGAAACTAAGAAAGCCAGACTAAGAAGGGAACAGCCCTGCAGCTATAGACACAGAAGCAATCAAACAAGCCCTCTCTCATGACTTTTCTGTTAGAGCCCTGCCTTGCAACCATGTTCTAAACATTCTGCCTTTTAGGAAATGTTACCCTGCAGCAACTTCCAGTAAGACCAAGCTACTTGGGGCCCTGGTACTCTGATGGAAAACAAGAGGCAGACACAAAAAATACTGTTCTAGATTAAAGAAAAGTCCTTCCTTCAGTGAGCCATGAATCAAGACTTATCAAGGAAGATATCTTGCGATTTTTAATCCGAGTTCAGTCATCTTGAACAGATTACTTCTAGGAGCCACCCATGTGGGGTTAATACAGACTTTGTTATGATTGTGAAGATCCAATTATATAGACTAACACTGGGTTGCTGCTCATTTAGCTCACAATCCCACCTCTCAGGGAATCTGAGGGTTAAATAAAATGTAGCTACAACATGAATCAGGCTAGTGTGAGCTTGATTTAAGTGCTCAGTGTATTTTGGCTTCCCCAAATCTCTCCAGTGTTGGCAGGACCAGAATCTTATTACTATTCTTTGTCTCCCTCAGCTCAAAAACAGGTATGCTTCCTTCAGCCCCAAAACTAATCAGTTCAAACACTGTAAATTCAATATTCCAAAATATTCCTTTTCCCAAGGTCCAGAGATGACAACTTTTATCATTCCTTCAGCTCCCCCAAAGACATCTTCCCCATTTTCACAAGCCAAGAGCCAGCAGAGAATCTCAACTCCAGTACAGAATATCCTGCCCCTTTAACTATGGGAGTAGCTAAACTTCAAGGGATCAACACTCCTACCAATCCACCAAGTCTACAAGTTGCTAAGTTTCACCCAGGGAGCATTAGGTTACTGAGATCCCTGGGGGTTCTGGCTCTTCTTTCTGCCTCAGACTATTCTCAGGGACCCAAAATATGTTCCCTTATGACTTTAAATTGAAATTTAATTTTAGTGCACTATCAGCTCAGCTGTTTGGCCCCCAACACCTACTTTCCAGAGACAGTAAGTACATGTCCCAGGAATAGCTCATAGCTGGGTAAATTTCTAGTGTTTTATCACTACTGGTTAGCTAGTGCTTGTGAGTGCCCACTCCTTATGTTTATTAAGTGCTTCCTCTGCCAGGCACTGTCCTAGGTGGTACACATTTAAGATCTCTTTTAATCTTCAAATCCTCCTTTTAAGGACTATTATTTTTTGTTTTATAGATGGAAACATTGAGACTCAGAAACAGTTTAAAACCACAACTACGAAGTGGTGGGCCCTAAACTCTTAAAGCTCTACCACTCTCTATACTGCTGAAGAGCTGGCTAGAAATCAGAACATTTCTCCACTGTGTTTTTTGTTTTTTAAATAAGGAGGAAGGAAGCAGGCAGGAACGAAGGCAGGCAGTGGGGAGGAAGAAAGAAGAAAGAAGCATTTTATTTAAATCTTCGTTTGAGTCGCCCAGCCCCTCCCCACTTCCCAGGCATGAACTCGGGTCCTTGGGCAGTGGATGGACTGCACCCAAGGTAGGAGCTTAACACCTGGGCCACCAGGGCACGCCTAGCCCGCTATTAATGGCCCATTTTTAATGGGGTGCTTCACCCCAGCTCTCCCATAAAAGCCACCTGCTCTTATATGTAACAGCAGCAGGGTGAGGGGATGAGCAGGGAGTCACTTATTTATACCGGTTCCCTCTCCTTTCTCCGATTTTGCTCTAAAGATGACACGTGCTGACTCGGCTGCTGCAACCCATTCCGCAACGGCTAATCTGATGAACGCTGTCACTTTACTGGGCACTATACTGATATTAATGAAAATCCCCCACACTGTGTGGTGGATATATAGCACCATCCCAGTTTTATCCATGGGGATCTCCTGAGCGTAAGACCCTGGGGCTCCAGAACTTAAGATATTCAATAAATCAGACCGCCGGGAGATCCGGGATTCTCCCGGGCGTCCTCTGAGCCGGGCACTTTACAAAGCACGTGCACGAACCCGGTCCACTCTAGGAATCTAACTTCACATCCGCTTAGCCCTTCACGCAGAAAGGCGGGCCAAGGAGCGGTGGCGGCTGGCTCTCGAGCCCGGCCTCGAACCCCTGGTCTCCGAGGAAATCCCCATCCTCCAAAATCCCTCCCGACCCGAAGATCTCCCTTAGCTCGCCTAGGTGTCCGTTACGGGACGAAGCCCCCGGAGCCTGGGGCAGCGCAGTCGGGGCACCCACCTAGGTCCATGGCGGCGACGCAGGCGGCAGCGCGGGCCGCCCCTCCCCCGTCAGACCCAAGTGCTGCGCAGGCGCTACGGCACAATGGGCGTCGCCGGGTCGGGGGCGGTACTTCAGTCCCCGCCCACAGTCTCAGCTCGGGATTCCCGCGGCTCGCCTCCGACTTCTAGTCGCCCGGCGCCGGCTTCACAAGCAAGCCCGCGGCGTCGAAGCCGCTGAGCCCACAGCACCCCCTTAAAGCCTCCAATCCATCAAACGGTACTAGCACCTCCCTCTCCAGGCTGCGTGCCCCGCCCCGCCCCACCTCGCCTCCAAAACGTCCCGCCAGACCCGTTTTCCCACGCTTCCCAACCTCTCCCTTACCAGGCCGGCTCCACTCAGCCACCCTTCTGCCCTGCTTCCGGAGTCCCAGGTGTGCCTACTCATTAGCCCGGTACCCAGTATCACATTTTCCCTCACCCAGTAACCGCCGAGATCGTCCCTGCACAGATCACCCACACCGATGACCCTCGCTCGAGCTGCCCACTAAGCAGCACAGACGCGCTGCTCTCCGAATCTTCTCGCCCCCGCACCGGGTCTCATCCACCAGCCCCACTGTGCACAATCGCCCCCAGCACTGTTGCTCCAGGCAGCAGTAGCAGCTCCTTAATTTTCCATCATAAATGCCTTTGAAATTTTAATAGTCTTTCTCTCCAGAAAACGCACTGTGAAAGCCCGAACAGCCGTGGGAGAGATCCAATCCAATGGGTCCCAGTTTGCACTCTTGTACTTTAATTATAAACACACATTTCTTAGAGAACACATACACAGGCACACACGTGCGTGCACACGCACAAATATGCTGTGTTCTTCCCACATATTACCCTGCCACCTTTTTTCTCCCCAGACTTAATCACCAGCTTCAAGTGTTTCTAGCAGAGGGTCTCCAACCTCAGCTACCCAGATGTGCCAAGTGGAGTTTGAACTGGCCTGTGCTGCTGTCAAGCAGTTGAAGGGGCCTGTGAGTGATCAGGAGAAATTGTTGGTGTACAGCTTCTACAAACAGGCCACTCAGGGTGATTGCAACATCCCTGCCCCACCTGCCACTGATGTGAAAGCCAAGGCCAAGTGGGAGGCATGGAATGAGAACAAAGGAATGTCCAAGATGGATGCCATGAGGATCTATATTGCCAAAGTGGAAGAACTGAAGAAAAATGAAGCTGGGTAAGGAGGGCAGATTGTTAACGCAATGAAGTAGCATGACTTCCATGGTGGGGAAAAGGGCTTCTTAAAAGTCCAAGTGGCTGAAATGTTCTGAAATCCTAGCAACCCTAGCTGAGACATCAATAAATCATTTAAACTGCATGAATGTCTGCTGTTTGTAGAGTAATAAACTCAAATAATTGTGTAAGTCCAGGGGAGGTGTCTAAAATGTATAAAAAGCACCCATCAAAACTGCTTTCCTATTCCCAAGGTATATATAGATATTTTACGGCAGAAGTAGAAGGGGGGAAATGAATTTGAAAATCACCATAGAAGTCAGTGAGGCCATTTTCCAGAGTCTCAGTCTCCAGGGGAAAAGGGGAGAGGTCAAGTTCTCTTATCTCTTCAGGAGTTGTCAGTTTACTACTAACCCAACATTACTGTGGAAGGGAAGGGCTGTCTTCCAAAGAGCTTAAGTCAAGTCTTACTCCCAAAAGCCCCTACTAAAGCAGGTCTGATGAAGTTAACGTTTTGAGGGAAGTCAAAGCTCAAGTGAAGTTCACTGATGAAAGTAATGAATGTATCACAACACAGTGAGAAACTCTGGAGCATATTATTTCAAAACCCCAGCCACTGAAAGACTCATCTAAGGTCTCACTAAAATTGTCTTGGGACTACTCCATAGCTAACCCTGCTTTCTGCTTGGTGATATTTGTGGGACTATTTATGTATGTATATAGGATTGATTTTAGGAGCACAACACATCCTTTGACCTATGCAAGAAACAAAATGCCTGGGACCAGCTTCTACTTGTTAAGTGTTGGTTATGGCGGCGTCAGTGTACAATGTGTACTGGGATATGGTACCAAGGATATGGAGAACTAAAAGGTATTATTAAAGACATTTCAGAGAAAAAGACCGGCTGTGGCATGGAATTTCCCAGTGATTAACATCAATTAAAAATATGTTCTAGATTGTGACATCAGATCAGCTCTAGTTCATGAAGGACCATCAAACAATAGATGCAATAGCTTTAAAGACGTCAGAGAAAAAGGAAACCAAATCTTACTAGATCTTCAAGATCTTCTGTTAACATATTTATGGGATGTTGCTGTAGACTTACTACATTACATAAGAATGAAGTATACCCTGGACACTATAATGACTTTTTCTTAACTATAAATTGGATAGTGCCACATTATTCAATAGCTGTGCTGTTCTCTCTTATTTGGAGGACATTATGAAACGTCTTGATACTTTTAGGATCATGATTCTTATTAAATGTGAATTAATGGTAAAAATAATAATGCACTATCTTACTTCAAAATATGGCTTAATTTAGGAGCTATAGGCATAGCCATCCCATTTTGCAAACCATCATGAAACCTGATAAAAAATACCATAATCAGGACTACAGCAAGCACCTGTAGGGCACGTTACTAAAAAACAAGGTATAGTGTGCACAGTATGCTGTTTCTTGGGATAAGGGGGAATAATATATGCATTTGTATACTTAAGTAAATGTTAGGCAGAGTGGAATTGATGAGGATGAGAGGAGCAAGACTTTTTATATACATATTCCCCCGCCCCCCAAAGGAAAGGTGCAGGCAGGAATGAAGGCAGACAGGCAAACAGGCAGGAAGAGAGAGGAAGAAGTATTTTTAATCATTTTTATTTTAACTGTATATCTTGGCTGTTCTTTCTGGCCTTGGAACATGAACCCAAGTCCTTGGGATGTATGTGGACTGTGATCCACTGGAGCAGGCAGACCTAACTGCTACTCTACCAGGGCGTGCCTGTATTTTGATTCTTGAGCCATTGACTCTATTATCATATTAAGAATGTGTGAGGTAAGGACATCTTGACTATGGATCCTTAAGGTCAGAGTAAATTTCCTATTGACTTTCCAAGGAAAAGTTAAGAAATCTTACACTAAACTGCAGTTTCCCATCAACTCTTACTATAAATTTCAGTGGACGAGCTGGAGCTCTGTTGCTAAATCACAACACTATTATAGAACAGTTAAGATGGACAGAAAGTCACATAAAGCAGCATTGAATGCTTACATCTTTGCTAATTCCACCAAGAGGTCAGACTGATAAGGTTTCATACTAACTCTTCAGGCTAACTTAGGGGAACTCTTGCAACATAGCCATACAAAATCTGGATTTAAAGTCAAGGAATATTTGAAATTAAACTTAATGTGCTAGGACTCTATAACCCCTCAAGTCAAAAAACAAAATGAGGCGTGCCCTGGTGGCTCAGGTGCTAAGCTGGCAATACTGGGGTCCGTATGGATCATGTAAAGTTCAAGGACCCAAGTTCTAGACCAGGGGCAGGGGGAACAACCAAATAAAAATAAATAAAAGTGCTTTCTCCTCTTCCTCTTCCTTCCTTTCTTTAAACAACAAAACCAAAAACCAGGTGCCCAGTGGTGGAATAGATTGGGTCAGCTGCATTCACCTGGTGCAGTCCACATACATCCCAAGGACCCAGGTTCATGTCCTGGGTCCAGAGGAACAACCAGGATAAACAAAATATAAAATGTTCCTTCCTCCTCTTTATTCCTGCCTGTCTGCCTCTGTTCACCTTTATTCCTGCCTGCACCTTTCCTTTAAAAAACAACAGAACAAAATGACTACTCTGAAAACATAATAAACTGAAGTAGTTTTCTAACTTCATCTCTTTAAAAATATCAGATTGGTAAAAATAAATAAAATATATAAATAAAAATGCTACCTTAGGCAAAACCACATACATTTTTTTTTTCTTTTTGTTGAGGTAACTTTGATTTACAAAATAAGTTTAGATATACAGGTTCACTATTTATAAAATATACAATACACCATGCCCACCTTATAACCTTTTCTTGTAGTTGATCATACTATCCCCAGAGGTGGGAAAGTAATATAACTTTTGGTTTAAAATTTCTAGCTGTACCACGCAGAGATAAACTTCTAGACCATCTGGTCAAAGTTGTATACCAAATTATATTAGGATAATAAAACATTAAAGACTGCAACAAAGGGAAAATGGCAGGTATGGAGATAAAAGGTGGCTGATATCATGAAGTCAAAATGTCCCACGTAGACAGAGCATTAATTTCTATCATACATAGCTGTACATTTAAGAGTAAAAAAAGCGGTTTTAATAATGAGATAAATGGCATGCCATGGTGGCCTACCTGTTTAAACCAGGTACAGTCCACATTCATCCCAAGATCCCTGGTTTAAGACCTGGGGCTAGCAGAGCAACCAATAATGAACAACTGAATAAAATAAAGTGCTTCCTTGTCCACTATCTTCTTGCCTGCCTGCCTCCTGCTCTTCATTCCTGCCTGTATTTCTCATAAAACAAAAACAAAACCACAAGATAAGCAGATAAAGAGGAATCTAGTATGTGTTAGTCATTACATAACCTGTTTATTTACTATAATTTAGAAGGCCACAATCACAGCAATTTAACACACTGAGAAAAGTATAGTTTCTTTTCATGAGAACATTATTACAATAAACAGACATCAAGAATAATCCAATAGAATATCTGAGAATTAACAAATCAGTCTAATGAGACACAGTTTATTTTTTTATTCAAAATTCATAAAATAATTACCCTATGAAAACAAAGCAATTATTTCAAGGAGGCATATACATAGCCTGATTCGCTCTGAAACTCCTGATTGCTTTCCCAAGAGAGAATTTAAATTGAATGAAAAATGCTATGACCTGGACAATTTTTTTCCTTTCAATGAAGGTAAGTGATCCTATAAGAAGGTGAGCTAATCTGACCCCGAAATTTCCCTATCCTGCCCTGCTAAGCAAGGGAAAACAGCAGAGGCTATGATTTACACGTTATTCTGGAACTAGTATCCTGAGTAAATCCTTTCAAATCTCCTCAGTTTCTTCCCTAAAATCTGAACCTGGTCAACACTCGAAATTATGAATCTTATAGGCCATTGTAAGAGTTGATTTCAAAAGTATACTTTCACAAAACATTTAATAATAAATGGGTCCTATATAATTATGTCCAATTAAGATTTATTTGTTCTGTAGCACTAAATAGAAAACTACAAGAAAACATTAGGAAAAAAATGGTTTTTCAGGCCAAACAGATCATCTAATCCATCTAACAGATTCTCTTCTTATAAGGATTAAAACATTTCTTTTAAAAAATTAAATCTCAAGGTCTGTTAGAGTAAGACATTAGCACAGCATATTACCATCAGGTACTAAAAGTATTCTTGTTACAAGCAATTTATTTGTATTTATTTGAACAGTTATTCTCATAAAATCTACATGTTAATCAAAAATTCCCTTCACCCCAACCAAAAGTAATGTCTCACATAGCTGCCTCAGGCTAGAAAATAATTTGTTACTAACCTAATATGGTTATACACAGAATATGCTATTGCAGTGACACTGAATATAACAGTAAGAGTTTTCCTCTAACTGAACTGATACTAAAAGGATTTCACTTTTAAAATATGGTAGAGAAAATATAGCAGAACCTGCAAAGATTAAAATACATAAATCTTCATTATCCAGTCTCCGTGTTGGTACACAAAACAATCAGGTTGTGAAAGCATTTATTTTGAGTGGACACATCACACCTCACCAGTCTAAACAGGAATCACAAATGCTTGTCCCACAGGGTGTCTTCTGTTAACCTGAAGCCTTTGTTATATTTTTTTTAGCAAACCACTCATCACTTTTATCTGCCGCCATTGCCTGTAGGAACAGAATTGGAATATATATTTATTCTAAGCCCTAAAACAAAGCATATTGTACCTCACCACACAGTCCATAACCAAGAAATGAACATTTGCAGTGTCCATTCAGTATAAAGTGTCATGTTTAATTTGACAGAGAAGCTAATGAGTACTGGGTAACTGCCTGTGGAATCTCACTTTGCAGAGCACAGAGCTGAGTGACTAGAGAGCAAGGGTCAAGCACACCAGGCTGTCGGCACTCAGGTGGAACAGAAAGTGCCGTCACTCTTGGTATCTGGATAGGCTCTCAGGAACTTAATCTCATTATGAGACCAAATATGAGAAACTATTTTGATGTTTTTAGCTACAAAGCAGGGAATAATTCTCTTTTTCTATGCCTCCTCCCACACCATCCCACTGATGTTGGTAGTATCTGGTTAGTTTGGGGCCTCTTATTAAAAAGGAAGCTTACTAATAACAAGTTTTGGTTCCATCAGAGTCCTTTTATCCTATTATTTCACAAGGTCGAGACCATGGCGAGGAACTTGTGGAGGGGACAATGCTGAGTTCAGGTGTGGCAGCAGACATAGTCTGAGGTTTTCAGGAGCACAGAGAATAGCTGAGAACTCAGATGTGGAAACAATTATTTTGCACAGGGCTATGTGTGCATATGTCTTAGGGCATGAGTTATACTAACACATTGGACAAAGTGACAAAATTAAAAGAAGTGATTGGAAAACAGTGTAAACACTCATCTACCTCATCTAAGTCAAAAGAAGTTGTCTGCAACTGAAAATGAACAGGAACATTTTTATCTTTTAATTCTGAAACAGTGAATTAAAAAAAAAATTTTTTTAATTCCGAAACTGGGCAATGAGACTTAGAGATGGCAAGACATCACAGTATTGCATTTTTGTAAAATCTTGTACTGCTGGTTTCTTTATTTTGATGGAAATAAAATGTATTTAAAAATCCAAAAATGTTGAGGGGAAAACTCCCACAAATATGCAGAAGTTCTTGTCCTTTAGAGTCAGGAAAAGTGAGGGGGTAGGAGTGGAGTTGAGGGGAGAAGGGAGGGCAATAAACTCTGGTGTAGAGAACACAAGAAGGCTTCTGAATGGAGGGTGAACTGGATAAGAGGAGAGGGAAATAACCCCTCAGTTGGATGCAGGAAGACATATCTTTGTTATAATATAAACAGTTCACTGGGACCAGAATGGGGTGAGTTAGGGAGGAGAGGCATCACAGATCATAGAGCAGGGAGAGGTCCGACACATTACATGCACTGTCAAAGAGCCTGGAATGTATCTTGGAGGACACAGAACTATGAGAAGATTAAACAGTTTTTAAACGACTGGATTTATACTTTAGAAAGTTAATGCTGGCAGCAAGAATTAAATGGAAGATGAGAAGAAGCTTTTGCAATGTTACAAGTGGTAAAAAGAGCCTTTTGAAAAAGAAACACAAGAGACTTCAGAGATAGAACTCAATCTCTCTTGGTAACCAATACCTAACAGAATTCAGGGGAGAGAAATAATCAAAATTCACTATTTGTAAATCTAAATTTATTCTAAAATAAAAGGTACATTGAATGATAAAAAATAAACTGGCTCTGAGGAGTCTAGTTTAAGTAACTGGGATAACAGATATACAGCACTGTTCAGGGGAGGGTCAGAGTGGAGAGGAGCAAAAAGAACTGGTTGTGAAGCCTGAAAGACTTTCACGCAAGCCCTCACCCTACCACTTACTAACAAATGCTTATTAACATATATACTAACACATATACAGACACAATTTTAAGTTTCAGCTTCCTCAACTGAAAGCGGAATACTGCCAACCTTGCAGACTGTATATATATATATATATACACACACACACACACACACACACACACACACACACACACACACACACACACACATATATAAAGCACTTAACATGTCAATATAAGAGATGCCTACTAAGTAATAGCTTTTATTTTTATATGATTACAGGAATGCCTATGAGATAAGACAGTTATAGACATGCTGAGTTTGAAATGTCCATGGTTTATCCTGGCAAAGAGGTTTCAGTGGCCAGAGCAGTATTCTGAACACAAAGGGCACTAAACATAAAAGAGAAAATTGATAAAAATGGACATCTAACATTTCTGCTCTTTAAGACTCTTAGGAAAACAAAGAGGTAAGTCAGACTGGGAAAAGTATTTAGATATCTAACAAATGAATGATATCTAGAACTCCGACAAATAAACAAGAAAGAGATAACTTTTTTAAAGAAAAAGGAAAAGGGTCTAATCATTTTTAAAATAAATTTGAATGGGCCTTAAAAAGATGCGAATAGATGTGCCCTGGTAGAGTAGTGGTTAGTCCGCCAGCCCTGGCTGAGCACAGTCTACACACATCCCAAGGATGCAGGTTTGTGTCGAAGGGCCAAACAACTAAGATATACAACTAAACTAAAATAAAATAAATAAAAACAAATAATAACAGAGGGAACATTCCAGGAGAATAAATTTTACGAGCAAAGACACACAGAATGAGCATAAGTTCACATTTAGAGATTAGAGAGTAGATATTTACTAAAAGAAATGAAACATGTCTACAGGAAGATTTACATGAGACTCTTCAGAGCAGTCTTCGACATAATTGATAAAAATCTGGAAACAACTAAAATGTCCCCCATTAGAAGATCAGATAAGCAGACTGCTATAGTTGTAAAACTGAATACCAATCAGTAATTTAAAAAAAGAACTTCTATATGTGCAATCATATACAGGAAGCTTCAATGCTATGTTGCATGAAAAAGTCAGGAACAAAAGAATATTTACTGAACAACTCCCTTTATATAAAGTCTCAGAACAGACATAACTAAGGTGACAGAATCAGAATAGCTCTGGGAGGTGGGAGGTTAACTGGAACAACTGGAAATTATTACTTTCCGCAAACGACAAAAATGTTCTCTACTTAAAGAGTAGAAGTTGTATGAGTATCTATAACCGTCAAGAAACTCATGGAACACTAAATTTCTGTACATTCTATGAGTATTTTACCCTAGTAACAACAACAACAAAATTACTTATTTGGAGCTCAGGGAGAAACAGGAATTAGGAACTAGGAAGTCACAGTGCGCCCTGGTGGAGTAGTAGCAGTTGGTTCAGTTGCCTCCAGTTGGTGCAATCCCACAAACATCTCAAGGACTCAAGTTCTTGTCCTGGGATCGGGGTTGGGGTTGGGGTTGGTAGGGGACAAACAAGATGGTCTAAATAAAAACAAATAAAATGCTTCTTTTTCCTCTCTCTGCCTGCCTACTCACTTTCATTCTTGTCTGCGTCTTTCCTTAAGAAAAAGCAAGCAAGCAAGCAATAAATAAATTAGGAAATCAGAAAATGGCTACTGGTTGAAGCTTAAAGTAGAGGTAGCCAGAGCAGCAGGTACTTCTAGTTAAAGAAGAACATAGAATGAGTATGAAAGTCAGACGAAGTGGCACTGTGGGTAAAAAAAAAAATCAAACATGGAAAGAGGTGCTTGTGACTGAGGAGAAGCTGTCGGAGAGATATGAAGATGGCAGGGTCTCTAATAGCAAAGGAGAAAAGGAGCTCAAAAGAGGAGGAAATTGCATTTATGGTATGAATGAGCAAGAAAGAATCCAACAAATTTGCTGAGAGACTGCTTGAGATTCTATTTTCCTTCATGATGAAATTTTTTATCATTTTATATTTTCCACACATTTCCTGCTTTAACTAATATTAAGTACTTGTTATCTAACAATTTGCCAAGCTCTATAAACCACACAACAACCCTATGGGATATGTAATCTTATTTTCTCTAATTTTAAAATAAGGAAACTGAAGTTCAAAGAATTTTTAAAAATGGTTAAAGGCAGTTACATAGATATGAAGGGACAGAACCAGGATAGATTGATTCCTTTAATCAGTCAACACAGTATTCACTACAATATACCAGTTCTGTGGTAGAAGCTGGGGTTTAACAATGAATGGTTGCTTTGGATGCTACTGAAAGATCAAGTTTGTTGAAGATAGAGAAGCAGTTGCTGGATGTGGCATGATGGAAGTCACTGATGATATCAACATTTCACTGAGTGATGGAGTCTGCAGAATAGACTGAGGTGTGAATGGGAGTAAAGAAGTCGAAAGAGTACATGGGTGGATTTTTAAAAAAGAAATCCAGCTATAAAAGAAGCCTGGAGAAGTGATATGGGGTAAAGAAAAGATGGTTAAACGATGGGTGACACTGGAACTTGTTTGTGTGCTGATGAGAACTGAGTAGAAAGGAAGAGAATGATGCTAGAGACTGAAAGAAGGTGACCAAAATATCTAAGTGAGAGAGGATGGTATCTTGGCCTTTCACTGAGCAGAATGATGATGTATGTAAGTAGCCTGAGGTAGTGGGAAGACAAATGCTGTAACCAGATAAGGGTCATATAGGTGGCAATGAAAATGGAAGTCCCTGGCTCAAAAGCTACCCCAACAGCAAAAGGGCATGGCTCTGATAGTAAGAACAGGACCCTGTTGCTTTGACATTCCCTGTAGGAAGAGACACAGAATGCCAGCCTACTTGGGTCTATGATGGTATAAATGTAGAAATGAGACTCACATCATCCAACAATTTGTTTCCCTCAGGGTCCATCTTAGAAAGTTCTCGAAATGCTTCATCCCCCACAAAGCAAATTTCATGTCCATCCTACACCAATAGTGAGAAAAGAAATTTGGCACAAAATAAAAAGATGCTTCAGAAGAAACCCTGGGTGCAGTCTGTTCCCTTTCTGAGAAATACTTACAGGGTCGGCCAGGATGACCACTTGAACTGTTGCTTTCCCTGGGGTATCCAGACTCACTAGGGGAGTCAGAATCTTCTGGTTCTCCTTTTTCATCAAGGCTTCTAAGCCTGGCAACTTGAGGAAAACAAAAGCAAAGTGAACAAGGGGTCATGTAGTGCTCTTGTGCCATGGTTGTCAGTCCTAGAGATCAGATCAACCAGAAAGAACCCAGGCGCCACTTATTTGATTTTGTTATCTCAGCCACTCTTGAAACAACTGTTGAACTTGATTCTAAAGGCACAATCAGAATGAATGTAAAGAAGGGAGGGTCAAGGTTCTTACAGATAGGATAAACTAGTCACGGAGCTTAACCAAAAATTTGGTACTAAACATTACCTCTTTCTGGGGGCAAGAAAAGGCAATTCTTCCAAAAGCAGTTCCATGATTAACTGCAACTTTGATGCCCTGTAATTCCAGCTTACACTGAAAAGAAGTAGGAAAGTGGGCTTACTTTTTAGAACAGGTTTATGAGGTTAAAAAAAAATTCAAACAGTACTAAAGGAATAAAAAAAAACTTAAGTCTCCCTTCCAATTTCACCCCCCAAGGTAACTAGTCAGAAGTTTCCTGTGCAGCCTTCTAGACACATTACATGTATGTATCTTAAAAAAAAAAAAAAAAAATTAGCATAGGTGTACTCTGGTGGCCTAGCAGTTTAAACAAGACACAGTTCACATGTATCCCAGGGTCCGTTTTATGACCCTGGGCTGGGGAAACAACCAATGATGAACAACTGAATAATAAAAATGGGGTGTTTCTTCCCACTCTTCCTGCCCGCCTACTCACCATCATTCCTGTCTGTGCCTTTATTTTTTTAAAAAAAGCATAATTATTCTGCCATTTGTTTTTTCCAATTAATGTTACCATATAAGCACATAAAGACTTGCCTCATTCTTTTTGATGGTTGCATAGTAATTCATTCTACAGATGAACCATAAATTATTGAGCTATTCTTCTAATCCATAAGACATTTAGGTTAGTTCTTATTATTTTGCTATTAAACGATGCTGTAACAGGTAACTGCAAACATTTCTTTGTACACATGCATGAGTACATCTATTAAATAAATTCCAAGGAAGAGAGGGTCAAAGTGCAAGGACTAAATCATGCTCAAATGCTAGGAGGAAAAACGGTGAAGAGATTATCATTGTAACATTAAATCTTGTCTACATCTCTTGTGACTCAGAAATTCCACTTCTGAAAGGATATATTCTCAAATATAAACAGAGGTAGTAACTGAGTCGGATTTTATCAACAATATTTATTTTCTTCTTTCTGTTTTTCTATATCAGTATTGAATCACAATGAGGAAATTCTGGAAATAATGTGCAAGTTAACATTTATAAAACCAACTCGAAGGAACAGGTTATTTCTAAGACTGTTTACCTGGTTATCACCATAGCCCAGTAAAGCTCTTTGTTTCTCTTCATCTTTTTCATAAATTTTCATTCCCAGTAGATGAGACCAGTAGTTCAAGGACTTTTGAAGGTTAGACACTGCTAGAGTTACTTTTAATACGGGATCTGTAGGACAGTAAAACAGCAGAAATGGGCATGTCAATACAGTGAAATACAACAGAAAGAACAAATTCAAGTATATACATGAATTTAGCTTATGACAAGAAAGAGACTTTATATCAGTACGAAGGGCACATTTTTCAATAGATGACACTAAAATGTTGGTCCTCTGTGGCTTGGGTTGCTAAGGTGAAGACTATGAAAGTCATGAACCAGATGTGAGATCCTGGGGAGCGGATAGCTAAAAAAACAAAAACCAAAACCTAATAAAAGAAAAGTTTATCATTTGGTGGGAAAAAGTTACACCTTCAAATGAAGTGCCAAATTATATTTCTGCTTGATTAATGGATTAAGCTTAAAGAATAATGCCCTGATGGCCTAGTAGTCTAAATCAGGCACAGTCCACATACATCCCTAGGTCCCCAGTTCAAGACCTAGGGCTGGGGAAAGCAACCAATGATCAACAACTACAAATAATAAAATGCTTCTTCCTCCTCTCTTTTCCTGCCTGCCTACCCACTTTCATTTCTGCCTGTATCTTTCCTTTAAAAATAAAACAAACAAACAAACAAAACAGGAAAATACTAGAAACAAGTGTATATACAATTTTGGGATGAAGAAAGATTTTTTTAAAGGAAGGGTACACACAAACATCTTTTGGTAAGACTAAAAAGACTCTAAAATGTTAAAAGTATCTGGCTATATGTATTGTTTTCTTTTTTTCCTAATCTGTCTGTTTTGTAAAAAGAATAAAAGTTATATTAAAACACATTAAAACTTTATATTGCAATTTTCTGAAGAGCTGTTTCAAATCTATATGTGATTATTATAAATTCAATGCATATTGTCTTCAGTGTTCACTGCCTTAGTTCTGTTAGCTAGACTAGCAACATCATGGCTAAGACAAGGTGGTATTTTTGTTGTTTTAAAAGAAAGAGCTTACAGGCAGGCAGGAAGGATGGACAAGGGAGGCAAAAGCATTATTTATTTGTTTTTTTCATTTTGGTTATTTCCCCTGGTCCCGGGTCATGAACCCGGGTCCTTGGGCTTTACATGGTCTGTGCCCCAGACCCTGGCTCTGTGCCATGCCACCAGGGTACACTAGGTATTTCTTCTAGGTGCCTCTGCATTGCAGGCTATTTTAGTTTTCCCCATTCACCTAGAAATCAACACATTTCAGCTGACTTAGACCCAGGAGGGATGCAAGGCAGGAAGAGTAACATGTGGGTGAAACCCCACAGGAGTGAGTGACCCAAAGGGAGGATGCCAGTGAGACACACAGAACTGACTACCAGTCAGAAGGTGATGCCTCCAAAGTATATTCAGTCCAAGGACAAAAACCTCATAAGATCATGGGACTCTTCATTTTTTAAGTATTAAAATATTAAAATGGGGGAAAATATAGTGGAATTAATTGCATGCGTAAGTTTTAAAGTCAGCATATAATGCAACAATCACCAAAAGAAACAGAAGAACAGAAGAAATCATAAAAATTCCTCCAATTTGCTACTGAAGTACAGTAATACTACCAGCAAGCAGCACATAGCTACCTGCCACATGGAATGAGCCACTCTTTACTGGAAAGAAAAAGCACTAAACACAATAATCAGACAGAGCACGAGGGACATTTGTGATGTGAGGCAGAGCAGTGGAAGAAAGAGAATGTAAGAATACATGTCTCCCACTTCAGGTCCACTTTGGGATGTCAGGGTGAACCAACAGACAGAAAAGCCCTTCTGTTCACCAGTACAGTTCACCATTTTGTTGCTTTAAAAAACTTTTTTTTTTATTGCACTTACTTTAATTTTACACATCAAAATAAACTCACGTGTAGGACCCCACATGTGCAGCTTCTCTATTCCTCAGATAGAGGTCAACACACCCTGCCCTCCACCAGATCACCAGAGTGCTTCACCATTGTCCAGTGGGCTCCGCCACCACTTGTCTCCCTCCCCTACCCCCATTCCCTACTGGTAACCTCAGTTCTATTTCAAGTGTTCAAGGTTTGGTTTTGTTTCATCTGTTCCTTTGTTTTGTCTGGTCACATTCCACCTACGAGTGAGATCGTCTGCTGTATTTCTTCTTTTGGCTTATTTCACTTAGCATAATCCCCTTTAGTTCCATCCATGTTGATTCAAATGACAGGATTTCATCTCTACTAAGGGCTGTGCAGTATTCCATTGTATATATGTACCACATCTTCTTTATCCATTAATCTGATGTTGGGCATTTAGCTAGTTTCCAGTTGTTAGCTATTGTGAATAGGGCTGGAGTAAACAAGGGGGTGCATAAATCTCTGTGAATTAGTGTTATATTTTGGTTAAATAATCAGAAGTGGGGAGGCAGGATCATATGGAATTTCCATCTTCAGTTTTTTGAGGAAACTTCATACTGTTTTTCACAGAGGTTGCACCAATTTGCACTCTCACTAACAGTGTAAAAGTGTTCCCCTTTCTCCACATCCTTGCCAACATATGTTGCTTCCAGACTTTTGGGTAATAGCCAGTCTCTCAGGTGTAAGGTGTTATCTTGTTGTTTTGATTTGCAGTTCCTTGACAGCCAGTGAGTAGGAACATCTCTTCATATGCCTGTTGGCTCTTTGTACATCCTCTTCAGAAAAATGTCTCTCCAATTCCTCTACCCTTTTTTCTTTTTTTAAGGAAAAGTGCAGGTAGGGAGAGAGAGGAGGAAGAAGCCCTTCATCTTATTAAGTTGTTCACCTTGATGGCTCCCCGCAACCCCAGGTCTTAAACCAGGGACCTTGGGATATATGGAGACTGCACCCAAACTCTACTCCACCAGGTTGCACGTCCTCTACCCATTTTTGATTGAACTGACTGCTTTTCTGTTAGTTTTATATGAGTTTTCATATATTTTGGATATTAAGCCTTTGTCAGAAATATGGAACACAAGTAGCTTCTCCCAGTTAGTAGGTTGTCTTTTGTTTTGTGAGTCAAGCCAATGGTTTGTCAATTTTATTTATTTTTTTAAAGAACCTACTTTTGGTTTCATTGATCTGGATTATCTTTGTTTTCTCTTTCATTTATTTCTACTCAAATTTCTATTATTTCTTTTCTTCTACTGGATTTTGGTGTTAATTATTCATTTTCTAGTTGTTTTAAATGAAGGGCTGGATTGCTTACTTGCCATTTTTCTCATGTATTGATGTAGGCCTGGATTGCAATGAACTTTCCTCTTAGTACTGCTTTTGCTTTATCCCATAGATTCTAGGTCATATCTTCATTATAACTTGTCTCTAAATATTTTTAAAGTTCCTCTTTGATTTCTTCTTTTATCCAAGAGTCATTCAGAAGCCTACTGTTTAATCTCCAATTAATTTGGGTTCTTCCAGCTTTCTTTTTGTGGTTGATTTCTAGTTTTAAGCCACTATGGTCAGAGAAGATGCTTGGTATGATGTCGATCTTTGTAAATTTGCTGAGACATGTTTTGTTTACCAATATATGATCTATTCTTAAGAATGTTCCGTGTGCAGTTGAAAAGGTGACATCTATAGTCGTTGGATGAAGTGTTCAGTATATGTCTATTAGACCTAACTGTTTCAAGTGATCATTTAAAGTTACTATTTCCCTGTTAATTTTCTGCCTGGCTGATCTGTCCACTGTTGTAAGTGGGGTGTTGAAGTCTCCTACTATTATTGTGTTTCTGTCAATGTCTCTCAGCAATTGTAATAATTCTTGCTTAATATATTTTGATGCTCCATTTGGCACATATATGTTAATAAGTGTTATTCTTCTTGATAGACTCCTTAATCATTATATAATGTGCATTTATGTCTTGTTATGTTTCTCAGTTGGAAGTTTGTTTTATCTGATATAAATATAGCTGTTCCTGCTTTTTTGTGGTTGCCATTCTAATGTAGAATTGTCTTCTAGTCATTGACTTTGAGTCTTTATCACTTGAAAGATGAGTTTCCTGAATGCAACAGAAGGTAGCCTTATGCTTTTTAATCCATTTGGCCACTATCTGTTGCTTTGTGATTTTAGTCCATTAACATTTAGGTTGATTACTGACATGTAGCTACTTAATGTCATTTTTTGTCTTCTGTGTGTTGTTCCAGACAGTGCCTTTGCTCTTCTCTTTCTCTTCTTAGGTGGGCGGGGTGTACTTATGTTTTGATTGGTTTTCCTTTTTGTTTTGTTTTCTTTGCTTTTCCCTTAACCTAAGAGGTTATCCTGAAGTTAGTATCAAAAATCCTATGTACATTTCCTATTTTTATTTGAAAGCAGATTAGTCTTACACTCATTCTAACCATTCACATTTTTATTCTTTCCTCCCCACTTTTAATATTTGCTGTCTTACTGTTTTTATTCTGAAAAGCATCCTTTAGTATTTTGGTTTTATGGCGATGAGTTCCACCTCCCCCCACAGGGTGGTGCTAGTGGGTAGCATTGAGGGTTTATCCTTTGAGAGACAATTTTCTTGCTTTATGCCTGGGGGTGGGCTATCTGGTGGGCGGGATATCCAGTAGGTGGATCCTTAGACTTTGGTTCTGAATGATAATCTTGCAGGGTACAACCTACTAGGTTGAAATCCTTTTCTTTCAGCACTTTGAGTCTATCATGCCATTCCCTCTGGCATTTAGCTGAGAAATTCACTGACAATCTTATGGGGACTGCTTTTAAGATTCTTTATTTTGCATTTTTTATATTTTGATGACATTGTGTGTAGGTGCAGGTCTACTTGGGTTTCTTTTATTAGGAACTCTTTGAGCTTCCCGGTTCTGGAGCTTGCTTCATTCTTCAAGTTAGGGAGATTTCATGTTATTTCTTCAAACAGTTTCTGCCTCCTTTTTTCTCTTTTCTTCTCCTAGGACCCCTATCATGCAAATGTTGTTCTTTTTGATGTTATCCCATAGGTCTCGAATGCTGTCTTCATTTATTTGCATTCTTTTATCTCTTTGCTGGTTTGCTTGCCCTATCTTTTAGTTCAAATTCTATTGGAGACTTCTCCATCCTATTCTTCAATCCCTCTACTGAGTTCTTTAGCTCATCTATTGCATTCTTCACTTGATATCTTGCTTCATTTCTTCTCTTTTTGTCATTCTTTTTCTTCCTCTATTGTGTTCTTGATATCCACGAGTATATTTATCATTGCTACTCTAAATTCATCCTCAGGTAGTTTGCATACATCTGCTATATTCAGATTTTTCCCTGAGATTTTAACTGGATATATAATTTCACATATATTACTGTGTCTTTGATCTGTTTGTCATTCTGGTTAAATTTCTGTGGGTTCAGTTTCCCTGCAGGGATGGTGGTGTGTAGGGTATCGACTTAGAAAATCCTGGATCTTGGTTTGAACACTGGGAATTCTTGAGTTTTGTGGCATCAAACTGGTTGTATTTGTTGAAGTTCTTAGGTGAAACCTGTATTGGGGCCTGAGAGATCAGCCTGAAGTGTTGGTGTTTGTGTGGGGGATCCAGAGCCTTCCCTCAGTGTCCCAGGTCCAAACAGTAACAATCACCTAGTTGGCCCATAACTGGCAATCAGGCTGCAGTTCTGCCTTCCCCCACAGGGTGGTGCTCGTGGACAGTGTTGAGGGTTTGTCCTTTCTGGGAGACAATTTTCTTCCTTGAAGCCTGGAGGTGGGATATCCGGTGAGCTGGTCCTTAGACTAATGCAAGATGGTGGTGAGAGGGGTTTAGATGGGGTTCTCCCTAGCTCCCTTCCGGTTATGGCAGTGCCCAGGGCAATTTTACCACATGGGCTCCAGTGAAAACCAACGGGCACTGGTCCTCCTCCTGCCCTGCACCAATACCATCACCCCAAGCTCCGTGTCCCAGTCCCACTACGTGGGCTCTCTGCTGTTTTTGGAGAGACTCTCCAGAAGGCCCATTCCTTCTCACAGTTCTACCCACTTGGCTTCAGCCTGAATCCCGAATCTGTGGTATATCTATGAACCCTGACATTTTTGCCTTTGCATTGTTGTTGTGATTGCTGTTGCTTCTCTACAGCCTCTGTGCCTGTTTTTCCTCAGTGTTTCTTTCTGGAGAACAGGTGAGTTCCTAGCTGCTTTGTGGCGAGGGTATGAATCTCACTCCTACCAGGTCGCCATCTTAACTGCAACCTCCCCCTTTATTGCTTTTGTCTTTCCTCTGGTAGAGCAAGCACCAGAATTTGCAGGCATTAAACACACATACAATGAGGTTGTCTCTGCAGAAAACAAAACCCACCATGCAAAACTTCTTCCCTGCTCCCAGTGCAGTCCACGTGTGGGTGCCTCACTTCCATTCCACCCTCACTCACCAAGTATTACATCCAAGTTTGGGATACTGACCTCAACTCAAGAGATGCTACTAACTGGGTCTAAGGGCAATTCTACTTTTGTTGCCATGGTTAGTTCAGATGCAGGCATGTGAATCAAATCTGACTGGAAGTTTGCTGAAAGATTCTAGAAAAGTTTTGCTCTGCTCTTAAAAAAGAACAGGAAGTCACTTTCCCCTGTCTTACCAAATGATAATGTGGGAGCATGCAGCACCATTGTTACTAGTAGCCACTCTACAATGAGAGGAAGTGGTTCTGGGTAAAGTGGACCCCTATAGATAAGAGAATGAAAAAAGAGAAAATTTGGATTCTTGATGCCATTGCTGGGCTACTGAACTGGGCTACTGAATCAATTAAAACAAATCTTTCTTACTTACAGAATGCCTGTCCATGTGCTAAAAAATTTTGTTATTGTTCAAGTTAATTTGAGTCAGATTTTCTGTTATTTCCAGTCAAACATATCCTAACTAGATACATTACCAGTAGAATAGAACCAGTCTATATCCCCAATAGTTAAGCACCAAAGTTCTACAACAATATAATTTCTCAGAGTACAGGTAACGATACTGGCTTAGGAAAGACATGTCATGTTACTACTGAAAGATTTCCTCTCACCTCCCATCAAAGATGCCTTTAGTCAGGGCTGCATATTTCTGGTATAATTACCTGAGTGAGGAGGTTTATGATTGTGCAAATAGAACTTATATCCTCCTGGGGCCTCAGTTTCAAAAACACCTTCTGCTACTTCATTGAGTGGCCACTCCAGCTTCCTGGCATTGCTGACAGCCTGGCTAGAAACAAGTGTGAAACCCTAGGACAAACAACAATGTCACCCAAGTGTATACCCACAAATAATTTTTTTCATAGATCAAGACAATGAAGCAAAAATTCAGTGCTTTTTAGGTCAAATCACCAAAGATTTCATTTGCATTCAAAATTATCTTCCAGTGATTTTAAAGGTTTTAAACCTTTTTCTCCTACAAAGATTTCAACCTTCATGATCATGACAGAAATTCAAATGTCAGAGAAGTTTGATTCATTTAATATCAAAGATAATCTCCCCGAATTTTAAAAGACCTAGTCAGAAAAATCTTGATCTTACCTTGGCCTGAAGTTACCTAGTTCAGATAATTTGTTTTTTTTTTTTAAAGAGAGAAAGGAAGCTTGAAGAAGAGAAAGAAGCATTTTTAAGGAAGGAAGGAATGGAGGGAGGGAGAAGAAATGGAGGGAGAGAGAAGGAAGATTATTTTTTATATACATACATACGTACATATGCATATATTTTAAATATAATGATACAGAATTGGCCCAGGTCATGAGCCCAGGTTCTTGGGTTTTACATGGTTCCCACAGCAGCATCTTAGCTGCATGAGTCACAAGGACATGCACTTATTTTTGCTTTAAAAAAAAAAAAAAAAAAAAAAAAAAGGTGTAGGCAGGAATGAAGGCAAGCAGGCAGGCAGGCAGGAAGAGAAAGGAAGAGGAAGCACTTTATTTATTTATTTAGTTGTTCACACTGGTTGTTCCCCACCAGACCTGAGAACTCGAATCCAGGAGTATGTGGCCTGTGCTTCTTTGGAAGTAACTGACCTGATAGTATACCAGGGTGAGTCAATTTTTTTTTTTTTTAAAAAAGGAAAGGTGCAGCTAGGAATGACGGCAAGTACGCAGGCAGGCAGAAAGAGAGAGGAGGAAGAAACATTTATTTATATTATTTAACTGTTCATCTTGGTGGTTCCCCTTGGGCCCAGGTCTCCAAACCTGAGTCCTTGGGATGTACGTGGACTATAACCAGTGGCCTTATCTGCTAGGCCACCAGGGTGCACCTTTTGCTTTGTAAAGCAAAAATATTTTAAATAAACTGTCAAGGAATTCCTCATTTAAATCTAGCCTAAGTACCTTAAGATGTACATGCATGCTTTCTGAAACACCCAGCCTCCTTTCTAGCTTAGAGGAATGTAATAGCCTGTCTCCAATTCTGTCAATCTACCACCCATTCTGCAGTCAGAATAAATTTTCTGAAATACACCCTATAGCCTATTCTTAAGACAGCAACCCAACATTGTTCTTCTTCTGCTTAAAACCCACCTATGGCTCTTGATTTCTCGCAGGGATAGCTTATAATAGTGTAAAAAGCTAACACAACCTGATACTACCTTCTGCCACCTTCCCCTGCACTCTCTATTCCAGTCATATTGGCCTCCTAGAATTTTCTTGAAATGCCACATGCTGTTTGAAGACGTGTACATGGGCTATTTTCTCTACCTAGAATGTTCTTCGCCTAGATATCCATATGACTAAATCTCTTACCTCTTTCTAGCCTTTGTTCAAATGTCACCTCTTCCCTGATACCACCTTCAACACCCTAATTAAAATCAAAACCTGTCATCTGCCTCATACTCCTAATCCCTTTTAGTCTGCTCTATTCTTTCCCCATAACAATAATCACCTTTAAAATAATCTATTATACTACTGATTTATTCTATTTATTATTCATCAGCCCTGAACCCTCTTCCCCTGCCACACACAGATTTTTACCTGTTTTATTTACTGGTTATTCCAAGTTCCTAGAACAGTGCCTGGCACTCAATAGATATTCTTATATGAATATTGTAGTAAATAATTTAATACAAAGGTAACTACAACCATTTAATATATATGTAAACTAAGTTCCTAAATGTGAAACTGCTGGTGTGCCCTGGTGGAGTAGGTGTTAGGCGTAGTCCACATACTTCCAGAGTCTCAGGTTCACTGTTCCCAGGCCAGGGAGAACAACCAAGATGGACAACGAAATAAAATAAAAATGTTATTTCCTCCTCTCTCTTCCTATTGCCTGTCTATTTGCTTTCATTCCTGCCTGTGCCTTTCCTTTAAAAAAAAAAAGTGAAACTGCAAGTAGAAGGTGAATGCATTTACTATTTTGATACTACCAAATTGAGGTTGTGACAATTTACATTTTTATTAGTATGTATGAGAGTGGCAGTTTTCCAACACCCTTTCTATCATGGTATGATAATACTTTTAGATTTTTGCCAATCTTATAGGTGACAAATGGTAGCTTGGAAGTTAAACATCTTTTTTAATGATTAAGAGACATTTCTAATTTATTTTCTGTGGACTACTCAAAAATTTTTCCTTTCTAAAATACTAAGTTGTTCATCCTTTTCTTCTTAATGTACTGAAGTTCTTGATGCTATATGGGAGCTATACGGAAACTGTGTTTCTCTTTGCTTCATGAACTGACAAACAGAAAATACCTTTCATAGGGATATTTGTCTATCAAAATCTCTCAAGAGTACTCATAGTGGAGCAGTCAAGTTGTCCTCTAGTTCCTGGCATCCCACCAATCAACATTTGATTTGAACCAGTAAAATGCTGATGACACCATGATGATTTTGCTTTTTCTCATATATATATATGTATGTATGTATGTGTGTATATATATGTATGTATGTGTGTATATATATATATATGTATGTGTATATGTGTGTGTGTGTGTGTGTGTGTGTGTGTGTGTGTGTGTGTATATATATATATGGAGAGTAAAGAAATACAAGGTGAAACATAAAGAAACACTTATAAATGCTCGATCACTGAATTCTTTCCATTCTACCTCTTAAATATCTCCCAAATTTATCCACTTATCTTCACTTCCTGCTATCACTATATCAGTTAAGGAATTGCTAGTCACTTACTGTATCATCATTTGAGATAGTTACCCCACACTTCTAATCTTGTGCCCTTCCAACTCAATCTCCACGCCAGGTGGATTCTTGAGCACCACAAATATTATGGCATTCCTGCGCTTAAAACTAAAAATGGCTTCACTCTGCTTTTAGAATAAAGTCTAAACATGCTAATTTGATATGGTCCCAGTTTACTTCTCCATTATTAATTCTAACTCTTTCTTCACATACTAAGCTTCAGACAGACTTTACTACTCTGTTGTGAGTACCATGTACCTTCTCACCTGCGCACATATCAAGACCATTCATCTCACCCTCTCTCTCCAACCTCTTATCTGACTTGATGCCACTTCTAGGAAATTCTCCCAAACTCTCACCATTTGGGAATAGGTTGGGAATTCCTCCTGTGTGTTCTCACATTCCTCTGTTTTTATCCCAATCTTAGCACTTTTCACACTGTATTCCTGCTGTCTCTTTACTTGTTTTCCCCACCAGACAGGAAGCTCCTTAGTTCAGGGAAGATATTTCACTCTTTATTGTATCCCTAGAACCTAATACAGCACATAATAAGTCACAATACCTATCTGTCAAAAGAATAAATTAATGAGAGACATGAAAAGTAAAAAAAAAAAGAGAAATAGGCAACATGTTCTTTCCATTTACAAAACACTTTAACAGATATTTGATGCTCACAAAACTTCCATCTAGATATCATTGTTATTTTATGAGTTAACAGGAATGGCAAGATCAAATGACCAAAATAACATCTAGCATGAGATAAATATATGCTCAGTAGATTCTGAGTAAAAATTAGTTAGCCCTATTTTGCTATGTATTTGGGCCCAGTGATATACATACATATATATATATATATATATATATTTATTTATTTATTTTTAGGAGGAAGAAACACTTTATTTTAGTTGTTTATCTGGGTCGTTCCTCTCCAGACCCAGGACTTGAACTCAGGTCCTTGGGATGTATGTGGACTGTGCCAACCCCTACTCCACCAGAGCACACCTGGGCCCAGTGACATTTTATCTAGCATACAGTGACTGCTCAGAGGCCCAGTGACTGGCAGATCATCTTAATATAATAATAGGTGCACAATGCCTTGAATTCCTGATGAATGTAGTAAATGCAAAGTCTCCTCTTTACCCTTAAAACCTTCTCAGATTTTTCAGAATTGGACTAGCTGTAATTGTCCAGCCCAACCATAATAGTCCACTAGAGAGAAAATATTTCTCTGGATGGTGATCAGGACATGACCAGACCAATGACTCTGCCCCTTCTACCTCTCGAGGTTCAGTTATTTCCCTAAAGGAATATTGTTTGCTTCAAAACTTCCCTAAGTCTTGAATTGAATTCCTAAACACTAGGAGAACACAGCCAGCTCTTAAGTAGGGATGCCCAAAAGGTTTTTTGTTTTTGCTTTCAAAACAGAAGATACCAGTGTGCCCTGGTGGAGTAGCAGTTAGGTCAATTGCCTCCAATGGAGTACAAGGTCACATACCCTTGGGTTCCCAGATCTGGGGGAGGGAGTGAGGGGAGGGAGTAACATGTGTACAACTAAGTAAAAATAAAATGCTTCTTTCTCCTCTCTCTGCCTGCCTGCACCTTTCCTTTAAAAAAAAAAAAAAAAAAAAGGGAAGACATCATAAAACAAATCACAAACAACATGCAAAGCCATCAATTCAGCAATCATCATACCTAAGTAGTATCAGTCATTTCAATAAAAGGTACAGACAAAAATCTCTGGAATAAAATATTTACCATGAAGTCATTGCCAAGTTTGTAGTCGCCAATGCCATAATTATAAGTTAGCTCTGCAACAAAATGATCATCCTCAGGTCCAAATCCCACCATTGTTTTACTCCACTTCCCATCATAAGGCCTAGAAAAATGAAAGTAATGAACCCTTTGACCACAGACAAAAAAAATCCCTCAGGCCTCACTCAAAGAACTATTGGGCATGGAGAAGTGAGCAGTCCCTTCTGGTTCTTTAAGTGCCCATAAGGATAAGATGACCTCATATGATGCTGAGAGCATTTGTGCTGCCTGGCGGCCCCATCACCGAACCAAAGGCTCCAAAGATCGTCTGTGTCGCACTTACTTCAGGGAAAGATTTGCTTATCTTTTCCTTAAAGTAGAAGATAGAATCCTAAAAAGACAGTTCCCCAAATTGACCTTAATTTACTTTTTTTGCATCACTCTTAAGCATTCAATTTCCATCATGCCTTGGAATTTTCCAGCTTGTCATGGCTAAGTCTAAGAGATACTCAACAAGACATGCTTCATCCTGAGGATATACTAATTTGTCTTCCTGAAGTTCCCTCTGTAATTTATTGCCTCCTTAATTTATTCCACTGCCTTATACTCACTTTGAGAAATTGCCTTCTACTTTTCAGGGGTATTTTGAGTCCAAAAGAGATTCTAAGAAACAAGGTGTCATACCCATTACAGGAAGCTTTGCAGCCTTCTTCAAATTCTTCATGTCTCAGAATCTGGAAAGGGCATTAAAATAAATTATAAAGTTTTACTGGTACTGCATACAATATACTTAGCACTAAAATGTAAAAAAAAAAAAAAAAAAAGACACTGTCCATTAGAATCAACATGGATGGACCTAGAGGGGATTATGCTACATGAAGTAAGTCATAAGAAGAAAGATACCAGATCATGCTCATAGGCAGAATGTGAACAGACAAAACAAAGGAACAGAACAAACCAACCCTTAGACACTTGTAACAGAACTGAGGTTACCAATAGGGAATGGGGGCGGGGGTGACAAATGGTGGTAGAGCCCACTGGATAATGATGAACACTTGGTAATTCAGTGGAGGGCATGGTGTGTTGATTATATCTAAGAAATGGAGAACCTATACATAAGTTATTTTAATGTACAGAATAATGACTACAATTTAAAAAATGAAAAAAAGTAATACATACATTTGTCATTTGTGAACTTTTCTTGTAAAACAAACAAAAGAAAATGAGCTTTCTGTCTTTCCCAGGCCAGAAGTAGAAGAGGAAAAGAAAAATAGCTTGATACCAAGGGTGAGGGCACCAAGCAAAGTTGTGAAATCTATTCAGACCGGGAAGCAGTGCTGTGTAGCAGAAAAAGTGTGGTTTTCATCATGAAAGAAGTCTGACTTGGAATTGTAGCAGTCACTCAGTAGTTGTGTAACTGTGAAAAAGTTGCTTAGCAACTGAGTCTCCTAATACATTGTGAAAATACACACCATATTGAAACACTGGGCACAGAACCTAGTACACAGTAGACTCTCAATGTGTTAGCTTCTATTTTCCAATTTGATTCCCATTGCTACTGCTCCTGATTAAGCTCTCATCACTCTTCTCACAGACTATTTAAAAAAGCATCTTTAGGTACACCCTGGTAGAGTAGTGGTTAAGTCAATTGCCTCCAAATGAGAAAGTCACAAACCCCTGATTTCAAATCTCAAGTCCAAGAGAAAACAACCATTGTGAATGACTAAATAAAAATAAAAAACTAAAGATGCTTCCTCTGCCTCTCTCTTCCTGTCTGCCATCTTCATTCACACCTCCATTCCTGCCTGCACCTTTCCTTTTTTTAAGCATATTTTATTGATCTCCTTAATATCATCAAATACCATATCTTTAAAGCACATCCTGTTATATCTGATCACACCCTGTTCAAATGTAAGAGAGTTCCCTACTAACTCTGGCATAACATCCAGATTCTTTAATATAATATTTAAGATATTATCAGAAGCAGTTTCAACCAATTGGTCATGAAGTCCTCAACTCCATCTAAGTACCTAAGCTAAAGATATATAAAACTAATTGTGTTTCCCAAAATACTTTATCTTTGCATAGGATATTCAGTTTTTCTAGTATACTTAACTCTAATCTTGGTGTGTGGAAATCATATCTTTAGAGGCCAACTCAAATGCAAGGTCTCAGTGATTTATTTCCTGTCCACCCAAGATGGAGTTAAATGGCTCCTTCTATCATATTTTTATAATATTAGCCAACATTTATATAATACATACATTTACATACAATATAGCATGTTTAATCTTCATTAACAATGCTTTAATCAGTAAGGAAACACATTAAAGGAGAGCTCTGAAGAACTCCTGCTGTAACTCATCAAATTTTAACTTCCATTACTGCTAGCTATTTCCAATTCCCACCCTGGCCCAGACCAGTTTTAATTGCTTATGGATACCAGGGTCATTTTGGTCTTTATTCCCAAAGCTTAACAGTAGCACGGATTTTATACATGTATACATATATATATATATATATATATATATACACAAACACATATGTGCATACACATATCCACACCTACATCTCTCCACACATTTTTTTTTAAATGACTGATGAACTTAGGCAACTTCCTTTGCACACCACATCTTCTGCATCGTCTCTACATTAAACTGCCCTTTCGCACTAAGATCTGCTTATCAGGAGTTCCCCCAATAGCGTCCACCTGAGTTTGCCTGCCGACTCCCCGGCGCTCAGGCCAGTAGAGAGGCTGCTTCCGGGTATTGGAGGGAAGGAACTGCTGACTTCACACTTAGATCTGGACTGCAGATAGGAGGGGCGGATCATTTACACAGAGAGACTGAGTACCCCAGAGACCATTCAACCAGAAAAGCCTTATTGCTTACTGGAAGAGTATTTTATAACGTCCTGTTTGTTCACTATCCTTCTCACCATACTGCAAGTTCCCAAGGAAAGGAGCTCACACATATTTGTGAATGCAGTTAAGTGAAAAAGCTGTGGGCACAAGGCCGGCGACTAGTGTGAGCCCCTTTCAATGTTGAACCAACCCAAGTGACGACTCGAAACGCTTCCTGAAGTGGAAAATCCGATAGGGAATCCAGGCACTAATGTCGGACTCCCAGGTTGGGGCACAGTTCACTACACACCCATTTCTCCCCTCCCTCGGTAGGGGTAGCTCAGCCGCCCCCGCTACCCTCGAGCGCCAACGGCTCTCGACCACGTCTTCACCTTCATCCCCAGGATATCACGATAGAAACGCGCCGTCTGGAAGCGGTTTCCCACTTTGAAAACGAAGTGCAGAGGTCTGCGAAGAGCCATGGCCACCACCAGTAGAAACTCCACACGCAGAGCGCCGCACCGTCCACAAACTACAAATACACGTCGGTGACGTCACTGGTCGCTGCTGTCGCGCTTCCTGACGTTGCCCACGGCGCAGGGAAAGATGGCGGCGCTGGTGAAGGTTGGGAGGTGCGCCACGCGACCGTTCCTGCCAGTGGCCCAGAGTTGGGACCTCGACGCGCGGCGGTGGGTCCGGGCTCTGCGGCGTAGGCCAGTGCAGGTGGTGTTTCCATCGGGACAGGGGGAGGAACAGAAGCCCGGTCCTAGGAAGCAACCCCGAATGGCGGCGGCTGAGGCCCGTCCCAACGAGCAAAGAATGAAGCAGACACATGAGATGCCCCCATCTCAAGCGCCCCGCAGCTGGGAAGAGTTGGGGCTTCGCTACGATAAGGCTTTATCCGGGGACAAGAGACTGAGGTGATGTGTTTCTGAGACTTGACGTTTATTTCCGTTTCTTTCCCCTCCTAGGAGCGGGACCGTAACCTTGCGTCTTGATGGAAGACTTCGTTCAGTACAGTCCGCTGGCTTTTATTATGCATGAAGGGAAGAATAAGTGTCTTCCTTGGAATTCTTTTTTTACGGTCACTGTAATAAAGCTGTTTATGTCTGGTAGAACTAGATGTGTCATCAGAATTAGGTTGTTGGTAATTACTACTCTTTTTGTTTCCACCCACAGCAGCGCAATGACAATAGTTAAGTCCAGGCCATTTCGGGAAAAACAAGGGAAGATTCTACTGGAAGGTCGCAGGCTGATTGCAGATGCGCTCAAGGCTGGTGCTGTGCCCCAAATTTTTTTCTTTAGCCGTCTGGAATACATAAAGGAGCTGCCCATTGACAAGCTGAAAGGTGTCAAACTCATTAAGGTGAAATTTGAAGATATCAAGGATTGGTCCGACCTAGTCACTCCACAAGGAATAATGGGTCAGTGGTTATACAGTGCATCACTACACATATTGTTCATATTTGTCTTACGGCAAGAAATTTTATCTAAATTTATGTTACTCCCTAATCTCTTAAGACACTAGAAAAATGTAGTTCTCAATTGTGCATCTTTAGAGTATTTTCAAGGGAAACCGAAGCCCGTTTTTCACCATCATTTATATTATGACTCTTAATACAGATCTAGGAATAACCACTGAAAATGAAGCAAATGTTTACCAAAAGATCCAGTCCTCCATTTCCACAAAACCTCTGCCAGAGTAGTAATACCTGCCCATCCTTAACTCCCTTATTCTAGAAGGAAGTCTGAATAGTAGAATGTAAGTTGCGTTTTTATTGCCCTGTTTAAACCTATTGAACAAGAAATTTTTCTTTATTATTTTTTGGTTATTGGTTTGTTTTTTAAGTAAAGGTACAGACAGGAATGAAGGCAGTAGGAAGGAGGGGATAAGGCAGGCAGGCAGGAAGAAAGAGAAAGGAGGAAGAAGCATTTTATTTTATTTTAATTCACCTTGGTTGTTTCCATTCCGGAATGTGTATAGACTGCGCCTAGTGGACTAAAGCAGTAGGCCACCAGGGTGTGCCCCTAATTTAAGGATTTAAGTAACCATAATGTCGATTAGCACTTAGAGTCTTTTGTCTAAATATGGGTAGAATAAATTCTTCATACCTTTTTTTTAAAAAAAAAGATTCTAAGAACTGAATAGCAGTAAATGTAGAGGTTTCTTTTGGGCAGTAAGAGGCAGTTGGGGCAGGGAAAGTTATATTCAATATTGTTAGCCAGGGCCTCCCATAACAGTTACGTATTCCATGTAGTGGGCTCACTGTAGCTAGTAGGAGAGGAAATGCTAGGGGACCAACTCTTGTTTCTAACCCAGTAAGTCACAATGAGCTATGCCTCTCCACTCAAAACTGTCTCCTAGGATGGGGACTTGAACTACTAAAGTTCTCCATTTACTCTTAAACCATACTCTCATTAGCTGCTACTTGTAAGTCTTTACTCCATGCTACAGTTGTCAATATCACTCGTTTTTATCATGTTTGCCACTTTGACCATGTGTGTTAACAGTGGCCAGTACATCCTGGACTTCAGTAGCCCACGTCCTCATGATTGTGTTCATCATTTCATGGCTTAACACACACACACACACACGTATATCAATATATAGGTATGTATACTATTATTTAGCGTATCCTTATGTTTTATATAAGATTTCCAGAGAGGAATAAAGGGAGAAATAGGTAAGATCTAGCACAAGTCAGAATTCAGGCACAACTCTAAGATGCAGTCATTTCAGTGGAGCCTCTAGAAGTAGTGAGTTTTTATCATCTCATTTGTTTACATAGAAGGTAGACTTCTAAGGTCCCACTAACTGGTCTTGTGGCTGTCTTTTAACATTGAGTGTGCAAACACCTTGTATCTATTTCACTTACAGGTGTTTATCCTAGGGAAGTATTTGGACATATGCACAAGGAATCATACAGAGATGTTTATTTTAGGGTTGTTTATAATAGAGAAAAATGGAAAATAAAAATCAGTTGGGGAAGAGCTAAGAAAGTATGGTACATTTATGTTACAAAATAGCATGCATTAGTTAAAAGAGTAAGGTATCTCTGAATGTAATAACATGGTAAATTCTCCGAGACATCTTATGTTGAGTTAAATAAGTAGATTACAGAATAGTATAAAGTGTGATTTTTTTTTTTACTGTAAAAGATAAAATTATATATGGTAGATGTACACATATGTAGGTAGATACTTGGAACAATTTCTGAAAGAACATATTCTAAGATTGAAAACAGTTATGAGGGGTAAGGGTGGTGCTCAGTGGTAGGACTTTATTTTCAAAATTTTCACTTAAAATGTATTCATGTATTATTAAGAATATAGAAATATGCTCTGGTGGGATAGTGGTTAGGTCCACCACCTTTGACAGAGCGAAGTCCACCTACATCCCAAGGACCTGGGTTCTCATCCTGGGGTCACGGAGAACAACCAAGATGAGGAACTAAATAAAAATAAAATAAAGGTTGTATCTTGGTGTGCTAGCAGCCTGGTACACCCTGGGAGCGATCCCACATATATACTAAGATCCTGAGTTCAAGAGCTATGATCGGGGAACAACCAATGTAAACACTAAATAGAAATAAAGTAATTCCTCCTCTCTCTTCCTGCCTGCCTACTTGCTTTCATTCCTGCCTGTACCTATTCTTTAAAAAAATAAATAAAATGCTTCCACGTGTGTGTGTGTGTGTGTGTGTGTGTGTGTTATACAAAGAATGATAAATGAAATGTCAAATTATTCCCCATACCTACATAAGACAAGTGAACCTCCTGTTTTTCTTCCTCAGGCATTTTTGCCAAACCCGACCATGTTAAGATGACATACCCAGAGACTCAGCTTCGCCATTCACTCCCGTTATTGTTAATTTGTGATAATCTGCGTGACCCTGGGAACCTGGGGACAATTTTGAGATCTGCTGCTGGGGCAGGCTGCAGCAAAGTGTTGCTCACCAAAGGTAAGAGTGCCTGTTGGATGGGTGTGGGTGACCACCATTGTTAAGTAGGCTGGCTCTATGGGCAGACATGACATGGACTCAGTCTTGGGTCTGCCCTTACTAGCCGTACGTCCATGAGCAACGTAATAGTGTCAGTGTCCTCATATCTAAAGTCAGTCTAATAACAATCTACCAGCTAGAGTTTTGTGGGTTGAGAGATAGCTACATAAAGTACGTAGCACTGCACCTGACACAATAAGTCATTCAGTAAATGTTGATCTTTTAAAATTATCTTGGCACCTGCTAGTTATTAAAGCGCTTACAATCCGTTAGGAAAAGAAATAGATGCCAGTTTTAGCATGGGGTCAGTAGGGTTTTTAATGATCTTGACTTCCAAAGTTGTTGGGCAATTTCTAACTCTTGACATTCTGAATTCTATGAAAGAATGTCAGTGCACCTTGGTGGAGTAGTGGTTGGGTTGATTGCCTCCAAAGGGACGCAAAGCCATGTGGCGTTGGGTTTGATTCCCAGGTCCCAGGGGAAGCAACCAGTGTGAATGACAAAGTGAATAAAGTGCTTCTTCCTCTCCTTTCTTCCTGCCTGCCTGCATGCCTGCACCTTTACTTAAAAAAAAAAAAAAAAAAAAAAAA